>VXBI01009663.1:520158-552792 GCA_013397375.1 Toxostoma redivivum
GCGCTCGCCGCGCGGGGCTTCCCTCGGCCCGCCCCCGGTGTGCGTCACCGCGCGCGCGCGTCCCCGGGGAAGTTTGGCCGCTCTCCGGCGCCGTAGCGGCCGCTCCGGGCGGGAACTGCGAACGGGCCGCGGCAGGGCTCAGGTACGGCGCGCAGGGCCCGGCGGGGGCTGGGAACCGGGCACCGAACCCGGCACCGAGCCGAGGCTTCCCCTGCGGGCGGCTGCTGAGCGGCCCCGTCCGGCGGGCCAGGGGTGCGCGCGGGGCCGGTGTTTCTTGAGGGAGCCTCGGGCAGACAGCGATCCATTAATCCAAGTTGGATTTGCTATGATTTCAGGGTGTAAGGAACCAACAGCAGCACTGACTTCCTTAGCCCTTTCTCCCAGGGGACACTAAAGTGAGAGATTATGGCAAATGAGTTAGGTCTGTCAGACTACACAAGGAATGACGCCTATTGACGAGTAAATTATCACTGTTTAAATTAGTATCTTCTTGCAATGAATACAGCTCATATTGTAATTATGTTATATTATTTCACCATATTATATATTGCCTATATTGTATATATTATTATATTATTACATCTTATATATTATAATTACAATTTATATTCTAATTTAGACCTCTGGCAGGCTTATATCCACTGAGGTCTCGATAACCTGAACTTCCCTTTCAACTGTAAAAGCAGCGAGTCCATTTTAAATTAATTTTTGTAGAATCATATGGTGCATGCTATAGTATCTAAGCCTTTCTGTCATGCCTAAGGTATCCCCTCCCAAAAAAAAAGAGATAATTTAAACTTATACTGCTAAGAAGGTAGAAGGATGGAAATAGATGCAGGCTTGCCCATACCTCAAGTATCCTGCCAATTTCAAGGGTAAATGATTTTTCATTTGACAATAAGCAAGTGTCAACCTGGAGCAAAACAGAGCCTAAGAGCCTTAGGTTTTTCACCCCATCTTAATTAGTGTGTCATCTTAATAGGGTCTTGCTGCCAGAAGTGTCATCTGTGCCTGTGATCACCGTGGGGTTTGTGCTGCACAGTTTGACAGATCTCCCACGGTGCTCACAGAGTTCAGATGGTTTCGTTTCCAGGCTGGATTAATTTCTCACCTGGTAATTGCATTTGGGAAATCTGCAGGCTTTCTGCTCACTACTGGACAGGCTGCTTTTCCCTGCAAGTCCCCAGCCATCACTCTTGGGTTAAAAACCCTGCTGTCTTTGCCTTGCAAGGACTAAAGTGACTTGTACATAAATGATGTGGCGATAAATCAACCTGACAGGCTTTTAGAATGAAGTGCCCATGTAAATAATTTATTCTATTTGAGTAATATTCCTGCCTGGTCTGGTCTCCAGAACAAGCTCTTTTCTTTTACTCTGCCTGCATGGGTGTGAGACTCCTTGAAAAGCAAATTGTTCACTATTGGTTTTGTTCCTATGAGGTGTTACTCTTTCATACCTGGAAAACAACTAGTATGACAGAATTGTTTCTCTTTTCTTTCAGTTCTACCCCTTGGCCACTGTTTATTGTTATAAGGAATATTTTTAATAATATCAAAAAGATTATTTGTGCAGGAGTACCAGTCACTCCCATTAGACATATTTTTTATACAGGTTGTGAGTTAATGCAAAGGAATTAAGTAATGTGAGAAATTAAACAGGATTTATATTCTTGGAAAGTAAATGTATTTAAAATTTAGAATTATTTGGAATGATCTGTTTCCTAGGATGCTGCCAGTGCATTTTTAACTAATGAAACTTTTTTGGACCCTTGGTAAGGCAAAAATTGGCAGTAGAATTGAAAACAGCCAAAATTATATAGCAAAGGGGAATTGACACACACCACTGATATTAAAGAAAACGTTTGGAGGCATAACCAGCAAAATTTGAAAAATATGCAGACTAAAACACAACAACACATGCTAATCTAAGCAGTTTCAGCTGGATTTGTAATTATTGGGAAATCAGGCCTCTAAACAATTTTCAGCAGTTAGATTGATGTTCAGTGGACTTGTGGCAGCTCTGTAAAGGCTGCTATGACAGGAAACAGCACAATGAGTAAGGAGGTGAGTTTGTCATCCTGTGTTCCAAAAATGCAGGAATTGACCAGGTAGGCTTTGTTTCAGACGTTAGGTGTGTCCAAAAATTCTTAAATCTAAACACACCACCACAAATGCACTGTTACTCTTCCAAAATTGCATAAAGGTAAGGAAGAAAGAGCTTTACCCTTTGTTTGTTAAAATGTTAAAAAGGTGGAACCAGAATTAGTGTCTTCTGTTCAGTGCAGGGAGGATCATGATCCTAGACATGCCAAGAGTAAACCTAGCAGTGCCTGATAAATCAGAGTTCAGTTGTGCTTTTGGAGCCCCTCAGATCCTAGTGGAGTAAGTGGAGCTGCATGGAGGTGTCCACCTGACATGTGCTGCAACTGAGCAGGAATTGTCAGAGTGGTGTTTGTGTGCCTTGAAAGCAAATATATTTAAACTACTGCAGGGAGCTCAAACATGCTACCTTATACCGTTTTTTCCCTTGCTACAGAATGTGGCCTGAAAGAGTGAGGGGCATGAAAAAGGCCCCAGAGGCCAGCTGTAGTCTGCAGGAGACACTCAGTCTCCTGAGCTGCCCCTGCATTTCCATGTTTAACCCATCACTATATTTTCCTTCTGTTGAAGTTAGCAGAAGATTATCTTGCTTTTCTCAAGTCATCAAGGTTGTTTGCCTAGAGATACCAGAAATCAAAACTGGGGAGATCTATTGTGTGCAGCTTTTCCAGGAGCAATTGCATCAACTCTTTTCCACTCCTTTTAAACTGTGAAGTAGCACAGGCCTGTGTTAGGAACATCTGCCCCATTACACTTGAAAGAGGTACCTCAGCTCTGTGTTAAAACAGCCTTTGCATAACAGATAAATAAATTTATAAAATAGTTCGGGGTTCTCAGAGGAAAGAAAACTCTACAGAAATATAAAACTTGTAAAGGTTTTTGGATGTTTTGTTAGAGTAGTACAAACCTTGTGTTAAGTATGTGGCATTATCTTTAGTGCTTGCTAAGTCACTTGTTGCTGCCTGTGTAACTGTTTGCTCTTGCTGGGCTCAGTGGAATTGCATTTATTGAAAGAATGTTGAAGATTTCCACTCAGCAGACCAAAGCCTCTCTGTGAAGGAAGCTTACCAGATAGAGAGGTGAGGATGAACAAAAAGCCCTCTGGATGTTCACAGCCTGTGCTGAAGTCCTGTCTTAGCTTGTGGGACGCTGTGATGAATTCCTTGGAACAGCCACGTTCTCTAGCTGAGCTGTGGTGCTTGCACAAAGCATGGTATGCAAACTATCCTGAAGTGATGCAAAACTGCCTGCTTCCACCTCACATGTGAGGAGAGCTGGGGACTGGCACTCCTACCACAGGATTAGAGCACAGGGCATGGCTCAAAAATCCAGTTTGTCAAGGTAGAGTGGAACTGATAGGAAAAGACATGATTTAGGAGCACAATAAATTTGTGGGGAGTAATGGACAATGAGATAGAAAGGTGTGGGAGGATGTTGGAAAATTAGGAGTTAGGTCCACACAATCACGGCAGATGAAGGTGTTGCTGCCATAGCCCCACAGTGGTAGATATACTTGAACAAATTAAATCAGGATTATTTGTTCTGGAAGATTGGTTTATTTCCTGCACAGGAATTTGTGTGCACACTCATTTTTCTCAGCAGCGCTCAATTTCACCACCATGCAAATACCTACTTGTAGAATGCTGTTGAAAATGAGTTTGTTGTATCCAATTTGCCAGAAGAGAGATTTTTTTTTTCTGATTATGTACCTAACATGTTCAAATTTTGAAAGACAAGATCAAAATATGGTAGTGGTAAAAGCTGTTAAGTTTCTTTACCTGTTCTAGTTAGTCAAGGCAATGTTTTGGAGCACAGTGCAGCATCTCTAGTCTTGTGTGGACTCTTTCTCAGTGATAAGAAAACTTCCTGAGAACATTAGCAGCTTAACTCAAAAGAATTCCTGGTAAATAACAAATAATGGTCCCATTGCCACAGAGATAGTAAATTATAATTCCTAGGTGCCTTTAAACTGATAAACTGCTTGTATCATCCTGCATATTCAAATGCATATTTGAACTTTAATTTTTAGTCTTTCTGGTTTAAAAATAGGGCATTTTTTAACACTGGTTAATGAGTCAGGCAGCCTCATACTACAGCCCTGGCCCCAGAGAGTGTCTGAGGCTCTTGGGCACTCCAGTCAATAGTTTATTATCTACTTTAGCATTAATGTTTCATGTGAGTTAAAACGTTGTGAGGAGAGGGCAGGGCAGTGAGGAAATAATATTCCAGTGAGGAATGGAAGCACCTTGCCTTCCCTGCCTCTGGCACTGAGATAGATTTATAGCTCCATTTGCAGAATTAACTTCTCTCTCTTCCCAGCTCCTGCTCTAATAATTTTTGATATCGAAGTTCTGTCACTCTGAAACGCTCAGACAATTGCTTTGAGACACAGGGCTTGGCTGTGCTGCACTTCCCCAACTGCAAAATCCCCCACACTGCTCTGATGGAGGGTTTGGTTTAAACAAGGCTCACAGCTGAAGCTGCTCCTGCAGGTAAAGCCTGAAACTAAACTGGCATCCTGTGTCTCCTCCATTCAAACTTGATTCACACATCATTTTAATAATAACCACTGACAACTAAATTTACACTGATAATGGTGCACACCATATAAAAGCTTGAAGAACTTTGACTAAAACCAGTATTAAGCAATTTTGCCTCAAAATGCCACCCACCTACTTTACATAAATTGGTCATAGTTTTTGTAGGCAAGTGACATTTCGGTCATTGTTTCTTCCCAAGGGCTCACAGTGATTAAGATCTGATTGAGGCAGCTTGGGGGTGTGAGTGGAGGCAACAGTATTGTTCAAATTTAAATTCCCTTGGCCACACACTATTTATGTCTCTCTAATTGTCTCCCTTCCCATGCAGTGAACTCTTTGCTGAGCAGAGGAAATAACCTGCTTGAATCACAAGTGTTTCTCCTGGTAATGTTGCTTTCCATTTGCTCTTTTCCAAAGCCAAATATATTTACAAATTGCTGCTAACTTCTGATTGAAATGCATTCAAGTGTATGAGCACTGTACAATTATACAAGTTTGGGACCAAAGAGGAATAATTCTAGCCAACCAAAATTAAGGAGAATTTTAGCTGCACTTGGCATAATTGCCAGCACTCACACTTGCCAAGGAAATAACTGGTATCCTTTTTCTGAAAATTGTTTGCCAAGTCCTCAGTAAACTTTGGATTTCTTGTTTAGAGACTGGAAAAACAACTTATTTTAAAATAAGTGCCACACCTAGAATGCATTAACAAAGTAGAGTGCTGACTGACTGGTAAATTATGCTATCTGCAGGGAATTTTAGGCTTTCTCAAACTGTTTTGACATCTCCAGCTCTCTTTTCTCTCTGATTTTGTCTTGTATTTGTATTGCCTACAAAAGTCTGAGTGCTGGGCTATTGGTTGTGCTCAGCATTGGTGCAAATCCAGTAAAGGATTATCTCTGTGGGTTATTTGGGAGTGCTGCTGCAGCCCTTGGCACAGCTGGGTCCACAATGTCCCCAGCCCACTGCTCCAGAGCAGGGGGAGAGGCTGTACAGTGCTGGGAAGTGTTGGCTACTGCCTTGGAAAAGGGTGCCATCTGCTGAATTATTGGTACCAGTTCTTACAGTTCTGCCAAGTTCTGTGGTTCTCAGCTCTGCATGGTTTAGGTGGTACCATTTAGCACCAGGCAGGGTGATTACAGTCAAAACAGCAATCTGAAATAAAACTGACAAGTCAGGGTACAGCTGAGTAAAGTTTTAGAAAGTTGTCCCTACTTTTTATCAAAGTATTAATGGATATGGAAAGTGGTCCAGGAAGACAGTGCTGAAGAATCTGAAAGAGGGAATTATTTTCTTTTTTCCTTCCCTGGCATTGTACAGTGCCTTCACATTAACTTAAAAGGAAAAAAGCCACATTTATAATTTTTTACCAGTATGATATTGAGAATAAGCTTTTTGCCATGCCTTCATATGGACTGTCAGTTCTGTTCTCTTCAATCATTATATTTTCTCTCATCTCTAGGGATGCCTGAGAGCCAGGGGAAGGACAGTGAGAGCTGCAGCAGCAGCAGCTCCAACACTTTGGACTCAGTGGCTTCCTTTGGACAGGTCAGTTCCTTTTGCCCAAGAGGGAAATGCAAGCTGCATGCTCACACTACTGGAAATCTGCTCTGCATGTTGATTCCTTTTAAATTTGGGTACAGTAAGGCTGGAATCATGCTACACCCTATCCTACTTCATATTTTTTCTTTACAATAGTCTTGGTATACCTCAAGTTATAATCAATTGCTCTGGATTCTTCTCAAAAGGTTTTTAGATCTTAAACCTTAAAAGTGGGTCTCATTTTATTCTCTCTTATTCCTACATGTCCTGAGTCATGCTTACACATATTCTCAGTACAGGTCCAGAGAAGCCAACTACTTTCAGCTATTAAAAAATAATTCAAAAAGTTGTAAAATAATTTGAAAAAGAAAACTGTATCTGGACTGAACAGAACTTTTGGTGGTGAATTCTCCATGACAGGTACTTCTACATAGTTCTTGAATGTGGCACAAGCTTGTGCATTCTCCCTTTTTCCTTATGCTTTTTGGTTACAGACTTGCATTCTAGATAAGAGTAAAAACTTTCTCTTTTTCTGAAGTTTAAATAGAACCAAATACAAATTAGAGCAGTTTGGCAGAAGTTGGAACTTACATGGCACTCAAACACAGTAGAAGATTCTGTGTTCTGCTGAATTGTTAGGGCAGCCAGTACATGCAAACACAATATTTATGATTGAAGTGTTCTGTCCCACTTTAGCCTGTAACAACACGAGCTTTTTAGTTCTCAAATCCTTAAATGTACATTTAGGCTTTGTTACATTTTGTAAATTGGATTTCTACTAAGACAAACCTACACTTATAACACTTTAGGCTTCTCATGATAGCAGTGATGTTGGAGCTACCCAAAGAAATTGGATAACTCAAGGAATTCCTGTTCTGACTGCTTTCCTGAGCTGCTGTCCTCCCTGCTGGCATGTGGCAGTGGAATACAGTTCTTTAGTTTTGTTGGAGTCTTTAAATACACCTTTCTTGTTCAGAGATACTATGTTTTGGTTCTGAGCAGTAAAATAGAAATTTACAATTGTGTTTGTGGCTAAGATTATTAATGAAAAATAATTGCTGCAGCTCAGTAATTAATGCCTGTATCCATCAAGAGTAAGAGGAAAAAAGAACAACCTAATGCATGTACGTACCCTGAGGTGTTTCCTCACCTGTTTTATGCCAATTCCAAGAAATGGATCATGCACATGTTGGGAGGACTGGGATAAAGCAGTGCTATTAGAAGAGGGGGTGAAACAGGAGAAGAGCTGTGTGTTGCCTTGTCTTTGCCCAGTACCAGTACACAGCCAGCGAGCACCGAGCTATCCAGCACGCTCTGCGGCAGAGGCTGGGCCCAGACTACATCAGCAGCCGGCAGGCAGGAGGAGGGCAAAAGGTAGGAGCAAACAGCATGCTTCAACTCAGTATTTCCCAGGAAAACTAGGGTTCCAATTCTTACAATATTCCTTTTTTTTAAGGTGATTTCCCTCTAGTAGTTTAATGCACAGATATGAATGCAAAAGTGAGTATGGCATAAGTTCTGGCTTTTATTGAGCCACAGATTTTCCTTTTACACTTAAAGAGATACTTAACTTTTCAGTGTTTCATCCTTTACAAAGGAATATTTATCTACTTGTACAACACTGAGATGTTTTCCCTAGAATTGGACTATATGAAACATTATATAAGTGGCTGCATTTACTGTCTTTAGTGCCCACTCTGCCTTCTGTTAAGTCATTCATATTTGTTGTTATATTAATCCCCACCACATTTGCTGGAAGAGAATGCACCTGAAGCTCACCATCAGCCTTTTATTCATATTATCTGAACTTGAACTTAGCTGGGTTTCCTCAGTGTAAGATGGGTATGTGTAATCTCTGTTAAAAATAAAGTGTGCAGAGATGTGTGCACAAGGCTATATATTTATATATATATATATATATTTATGTGTATGTGCTCTTCTTTTCAGGTCTGTTACATTGAGGGTCACAAGGTCATCAGTCTGGCCAATGAAATGTTTGGCTTCAATGGCTGGGCTCATTCAGTCACTCAGCAGAACGTTGGTAAGGACCTCTTGGGGGCAAAATGTCTTTGCTCTCTCTTTTTCCACTGTGAAGGAAAATTCATTCAGATAAGGGCCAGGGTTTCCACCACAGAATACAATTGGAAGGGACCACCAGGGATCACCAGGTCCAGCTCCTGGCCCTGCACAGGACACCCCAAGAGTCACACCACGTACCTGAGAGCATTGTCCAGATGCACTTTGAGCTCTGTTCCAGTGCCCAGCCATCCTCTGGGGGAAAAACCCTTTCCTGACATCCAACCTAAACCTGTCCTGGCACAGCTCCAGGCCATTCCCCTGGGTCCTGTTGCTGTCACCACACAGAGATCAGTGCCTGCACCCCTTCTCCCCTCTCAGAGAAGCTGTACCTGCAGTGAGGTCTCCCCCCAGTCTCCTCCAGGCTGAACAGACCAAGGGCCCTCAGCTGCTACAACTTCATCACTTCAAAGCACCTAGGCAGAGGTCAACTTCCAGGTGTCTTAACAGTTAGGAAAAATGAGAGAAATCAAATAACAATGAAGCTTCTATGTCATGATTATGTCGAGATGGACTGGCATCACCACCAGTCCTTTATTAGAAACTTCTCATGCCTTCTTTCTGACATCTCTAACTCCTTTCCTCACAGACAGCTCCACACAGCACTGACTCCTTCTCTCCTCTCTGGCTTACCCCACCCTGTCCCTCACCCAGCCATCTAACCCTGTCTGTCCCTTACCTGCTCACAGCACAGCCAGCAGCTTCCATCCTAAATTAGAGCACACTATGAGTCTCAAGCTCCAACTGTGACCAGCTAACCCACTTTTATACCACCCATCCTCATTGGGCAGGCAAGGCTGTTTCCACTCCTCAGTAATCAGTACAGCTGTAATTAATTGGGAGAGATTGCCTTCTGGTCTATCCTTTCAGTCTGTCTTCCTACACTTCTGTTTTCATTTTAGATCTCTCATAGTCATTATTCTGAGTGGGTTTATGATTATTGTTGAGCTGGTCTAATCAAGTCTCTGATCTCTGTGGGTACACTCAGTCAAGAGTAATTACAATTAAACTATTTAACACCCATCAGTCCTGGGCCAACTTTCATACTCACTTGTAATTTTTAGACTTTAACCATAGTCTCAGTTAATATTTCCCTAATCTTTAGGGACCCATCTTCTGCAGATTTCTCTTCTAGCTAATAGTACTGAGGTTTTTACAACAGAAAACTTAGGGAAAACTTTTCAACTATAACATGGTATTCAGGTGATGTTAAAGCTTCAGCCTCTTCCATATTGATGATAGCTGAAATAGTACCTGCCAGAGAAGTGTTGTCCTTGTTTGCAAATCTGCTGTGCTTGTTCTGAAGACTGGTTGTTGAAGTAGGTCAAAGCAGCACTTAAATTACCTTCTTCCTCTCCCCCACCTTCAGAAATCTTTTCTTAACTCAGGCTGATAGATTCTAGAAATAGAGCAACTTACTTCATTGCTTTCCATCTATTCTGCACCACAGTTTTCTTTCCCCACTTTTTAGTCAAGAAAGGACTGACATCCTTCAAACTTCTACCTTTTTCAGATAATACCATAACTAGTCATCCCTTAGAAATTCAGGCATTCTATCCATTATAAAACCTTGTGCAAATTAATTGCAAACTGCAGACTTCTACTAGATCATAGGAAAGAAATTACTTTCATAGACAAAAGTTTCTTTTCCACTACTATTTTTATAAATTAACACTTAAAATACCTCCTTCCAGACTTTGTTGACCTCAACAATGGCAGGTTCTACGTGGGTGTCTGTGCTTTTGTGAAAGTTCAGCTTAAGGTAAGTGGGGTTTTTTTGTTGGCTCTGACTGTAACTGAGTAATTGCCTGAAGCTGTGAATGAAAGTCCTTGCATGGGTCAGAGCACAGTCCTCAGGTACTGCTCTGCATTAGGGAGCCTGCTGGTGACCTTGCTGTGGAACAAACAGCCAGGAGCAAGTAACCAGGCTTGGGAAAGCACAGCACCTGCATGTATGAAATCCCCTTATGCTTGAAATTGTACTGCAGGATGGGTCATACCATGAAGATGTGGGATATGGAGTCAGTGAAGGCCTGAAGTCTAAAGCCTTGTCCTTAGAAAAGGCAAGAAAGGAGGCAGTAACAGATGGACTGAAGAGAGCACTGAAGTAAGCGAAGATCAGCACTGTACATTTTCAGAAGTTCTGTGGGAAGGAAGGGTTTTCAGTCACAGTGAGCCCTCTTGTTTCTCAGGTGCTTTGGGAATGCTCTTGGGAACTGCATCCTGGACAAGGACTACCTGCGAGCCGTGAACAAGCTTCCCCGGCAGGTGCAGTACAGGGAGTGCAGAGCTCCCACTGCTCCTGCACTTCCAGAGGTTATCAGGGCTGCTGTCCCTGCCTCACATCCCTCAGGGTTCCTCAGACCAATAGCCTTCCTAACAAACAGCTCACACACACAAAGCAGAGTGTTCCTGAAGTGGCACCTCAGGAGCCACCGTGGACCCTGCCAGCTCCTGCTGGCACCAGCTGGGGGCAGGAGGCTTCTAGGCAGTGACCTGCCTTGTGGAAGGAGGGAAAAGGAAACCTTCTGCAACTGCTGATCTGTGGGCTTTGATAGCAAAGCTGCCTTCAATCACAGTAGGACTTGCCAAAGGCAGGAGGCCTAGAGCTGCCAGGCAGCCCTGTTAAACACTGCAGGAGCAGATCCAAAGTGACACCTCACCAGGTAAGGATGGCCCAGGTCTCTGGTTTGCCAGGATCATCACCTATTAGAGGCACTGCCACAAACCTGTAAGGTGACAGAGCCAAAACATCCCATCTTTAACAAACAGGAATGGTGTACCTTCCTCAAAACTCAGTAAAGGCTGGCCTTGCCCTTTAGCACAAGCAGGAAAATGGAGTGGTAAAACAAACTCACTCAGCAGCAGCCTTGTGGGGCTGTGAGAAGCTGTAAAATCCTGCATCGATCACCAACAGCTGTTCTCGATGGCAGAGCAGTGTGGGGAGACCTCACCATCTGCCCTGCAGCACTGAACAATTAAACCAACACAAAGTCACAGGATTCAATGATTAACTGACTGAATTACTAGGTACTGTAATTCATACTGAAATAGCATTTCAGGTTTCTAACTTACTGTTCGACTTAGAGCAAACAAAACAGATTTTTAACCAGTGCTTATTTCATTAACTTGATGATGGCAATTTCTGAACATTTTCTTTTTTCTCCTTTACCAGGTACCCCCTGAGTTAGACTTGGTCAAAGCTAAAATACAGGACTATGAGCCTGAAATAGAGAAAGCAAGATACAGCAGCTATGTAGAAAGGCAGAATGGAGCAGGGAGACAGCATTGTGAGGTGACACCTGGCTGTGAGCCTGGCAAGACAGAGGCTGCTGTAGTGACAGCAGATCAGAAACAGCCCAATGCTCCCAGGTGAGACTGCTGTTATAAATTTTTTAAGCTGTATTAGAAGCCACTGGGGCTTTTAAAACACATAGACAGCTCAATTCCAAATATGTCATAAAGCACTAGTTCAGTGGATTTTCTTTACTGTTACTTCTTAATGAATTTTTTCTTCACAAAATGTAATTGCTGAGGTCCTGTTTAACTTTGTGTTTCTGGGGGGAGGGCAGAAGCACAGACTCCCTGGCCATGGAGTGTGATGCCACTTACCAGAGGAAACTGCGCCAGAAGCGGCTGCAGCAGCAGTTCCGGGAGCAGATGGAGAAAAAGCAGCAGGTCCCAGGAGTTACTCCCAGCAGCAAACAGGGTGAGAAGTGGCATTCCAAACTGGCACTTTCCACGAGAGCTGCTGGCAGGCACAGGTTACCCACAGTACAGGAGCCTGGCCAGCTTCATGTGCTGTTATGCTCTGCCATCAACACAGTTTTGAGGCCAAAGACAGCAGCATTGTCATACATTCCCCCTCTGTGTTCCAAAAGGGTCAGGAATGTCATCTCTAAACCTGCATCCTTACATCTGCAACTTTCCAGCCACCCTAAAGCAGCTGCTGCCAGCACCATCAACCTGCTGCATCCAAGCTGAGGCTGCAGCACCTGGCTGTGGTAGCTGCAGGCAAATACACATTGCCTGAGCCACTGATCCTTGGCTCATGGGGGAGTCTGGGGCCATGTAGTAGCAGGAAATGGAGATGGACAGGCTAAAACCACGGTAAAGTAGCACAGTTGCTTGGATGTCACCAGGTACAGAATGTTCCTGCCCACATTCTGCTTCCAAGCCTTAGCCAGCTGTAGGACAAAAGAGGGTACCTGGCAGTGCTGGCTGTCATTTCAGACTGGTGCTCTGCTAGGAAGGAGCCAAAGGGTGTTTCTGTATTTCTGGTATTAACCTCTTGTGTTGCCTCCTTGCAGTGACATCTGATCCTGCCGTGGAGCACAGGACTCCAGCAGAAGTGCAACAGGAGCTGGCAATAGAAGAGGAGTTCTTTGCAGGTCAGCTAAAGAGTGATGAGCAATGAAGTGTTAAATAATTGGCATTTAAAACAGGTTAATTCACAATACATTGTAAGGGTAAAAGCTCTTAAGATTTGGAATAACAGAAGTGTGAGTGTGATTCTGACCTTAATGATACAAACTTTGCCTGAGTGGCAGGGAGATGATGTCCATCACTATGGGGGGTTTCACACTTAGGCTCTTCAGTAGAGTTGTTACACCTATTGCTAAACCCTTCTCCTGAGGTGATACTGCACAACACAGAACTTGGGAGGAATTTGGGGTGTGTCTTTTCTCAATATAACCATGGATCTTTGGGTCACACACCGTGGTGCCTGCACCTTGCTTAAGTCCAGAGCATAAGGGGCAGGAGCCTGCTGCACACTGACATAAGAGATGCTTCACAGTTTAAATTTTATAGTGGTCACTGCTTGTAGGAAAAGAATGTGCTGGTCTTGGAGCTACTGTCATGGATCCTCTTTTCATTCCTTCCAGATGATCCTGAACTTTGGGACATTCCCTTGGAGAGCATGGGTGCCAAAATACCAGAGCCCTCCTCAGCTGCACAGCAGGCACCCGAGATGCCCCATGGCCATCAGCAGATGAGCACTCGCAGCAGGACACCCCGCAGGGGCAGCCAGCACAAAGCTGCTGCCAGGCTGGCACAGCTGCAGCCCCCTGCTGCAGCCCCCAGCACCAGCTGTGCCCACCAGCACAGCCCAGGTACGTGCTGCCACGAGGGGCTGAGCTCTGGCTTCACAGGGGCTCTTGGGAGATCGGGAAAGTCCAGTGGGAGAAACATTCCTTTCGTTTAGACCTGGCTGCAGATGCTGGGACAGTGGTCTTGGAAAACTGCTTTTTTCCATCCTACTGTCCTGTCAAGGAAGAGTTAGAAAAAGAATTGAGGAACACATTTAGAGGCAGAAAGAAAATGTCCATTTCTCCCTGTGTGGCAGGGTGCAGCCCTCTCGGGAGAAGTCAGAGCTTGAAGAAAAGGAGGCTGGAACCTATGTGAGGCACGTCGTGGGATCTGTGCCTCTGTCATGGATTACATCACAAGGCTGCAGCTGGCTTTCCAAATTGTGTCACATGGACTCTGCTGTACTTTATGGTGAAGCAACAGAGAAGAGTTTCAATCAGCAAGAACTTCATGTACTCTTAGGCTATTATGTATCTCAGATGCCTTTTTCTGTAACCATGCCATTATTTGTACTCTGCAGCACGAGACTTGTGGCCGTATTACAGGTGGATATTACCCATAAATTGTAACAGAATGGATTGTTAAAAATGAGATGCAATTCATAGCTTGTATCTCCCTCAGTGCTGCATTGCAGCACAGAGATTTTCAGTACAATGGGGAGCAGGGAGTCATGGCCAGGGGACAGAAGGTACAAGCTGTGGCCAGGCCGGGAGTGACACGGGCGGTGTCTGAGGTGCAGCCCCGCCCTTTGTCCCGTGTCTGCATGGCCGGGGCAGAGCCCCTCGTTCCTGAGGTTGTTCCCGAGCCTGTTCCCATTCCCGAGGCTGTGCCTCAGGGCAGGAGCACGCCGGGGCCGCTGCCAGCCTGCACACGGCAGCCTGCTCCAGTCCTTTGGAACGTGAATGGGAGCTGCACTGCTGTTTTTAAATAAGTTTTCAACCCCTTTCAATACAGAAATAAACATTAATTTGAAAAACAAACCCTGCTGGGAGCTGTTCGTGCCTCTCTGCCCTGCCAGCCATTCCACCTCCTTCCCTGCTGAACGGCTCTAAAGCTGAAGGGCAGCACCGCACCTGCACAGCTTCCTTTGCTTTACGATGGGCAAACAGAAACCTCACAAGGGGTCAGAGGCTGCAGCAAAGCCAAAAGCTGCTCGGTCCTTCTGGTCAGCAGGTCAAAGGAAGAACTTGTGAGCAGTATTGGAGCAATACTCCCTTCTCCATCTCGAGCAGCTCCGTGCAGGAAAGGGAGGAGTTCTGCTGGGTTGGCCGGTTCTGTTCCGTGCGGTTCAGCTGCAGTTCCGGGCAGCACCGCGGCTGGGCTCGGGCTCCGTGCTGGCAGCGCTGCTCCTGTGGCAGGAGTGGTGCCACCGTCCCCAGGAGGCCACCAGGGGAGGCAAGAAGTATGATGCCACCTCTGGAAGTTAGAGGAAAACCAGGAAAATGTACATAAATTCTGGGATTGGGCCAACCCTGACATCAATTTCAAGCCTCAAACGGGACCTTACTCCCATGATTTGCCTCACTGCTCTAACTGTAAAGATATTTAGAATATTCAGCATTTATTCCTCTTCTACTCTGCCTTAATCAATCCTTTTCCCTTAGAAGATCCTTTACTATCCAGGATAAAGAACAGGGATTGACTTCAGCACGGAAAGACAGGACAGGCTGTCATTAACGGTAATAGATTACATCTAGAAAACAGTTCCACATTTCCCCGTACTTGTTTCTGGCCAATTCCGTGCTGCCTTCAGAAAAACTCGGGGAAGAAGCACATTCCATAAGTTTGAGTCATGCCCTCGCTGTTGAAACCATATACCTGCTAGGAAGGGAGCGTGCAGACCTCCCGAATTAACTGAATTCAAACTGCTCCAAACCTTTAAAATGAAAAAAATTCAAAAGTCTGAAACAAAAATGTAACGGCCTCAGCTTCCTTGGCTCTGGAAACTGCAAATATTGCTGTGCCTCCTCTAACAAAGTCACTGCCGTGAGCCTCTCGGGATTGGTCCCTTTGAAAAGGGCAGGAAAACTTATACTGGGAGCTTTTTTTCCCTTCCAGGCTTGCACAGCATGACTCATAACAGAAGCTGTTCTTAAAATGGAAAGAAATGCTGCAGCAATTAGTGTTTAGAAATACCAAATTCCTGCAGTTGAGAATGACGCTGTGAAGTTGTTCACTTTTGACCATTCCAGTTCCAATCCGAGGGCTGAATTCCTGTTTTTAAGGTGGCTGAGGAGTCCCTTCTGCCAGCCCCGCAGGAGGGGAGCACATCCCTGCTGGCATCCAGCACAGCAGAGCCGGGAAGGGCCCTTAGGACACGACTAGAAGCACAGGACCCGCCAGGACACTCCTTCCCTCCCTCCACCTCTGCTTCCACCAACTTGTGTCTGCCCCAGCTGAGCCTATTTGGCAATTCGGTGACAGCCATAAAAGCAGCGACAGCCGATCCCTCCTCCCTCGAGATCCATCCTAGGGATCTCTCTTTGCAGTACTTTGGTTTGGAGTATCCTGCTAAAGGCTGGTCACTACCTTTGAGCAGTTAAGGTTTTCGTTAAATTGGGTTTCTTGTATTTCCTGTGACAAACTGGGAAAGTGGGTAACAGTTACATCACTGCAGGACGAGGCCAGAGGGGCTGGAACCTGCTGTTCCACAAGAAAACCCACAGCTCAACCAAAGCAGGTCTGGTTTATTTGAACGGCTTCATTCAATATTCTACAAAGGTAACAAACACGAGAAGGGTTCAGTGCAAAACACAATTAACTACAGCCAGAGAAGCCCAAAGTTTCAATTAATTTTATTTTTTTATTTTTATTTTTACAGTGTACATTGTTAAATAATGTAAAGAAAACGCTTGTAATTCAGAAACAGATTTTATGTGGAAAAAGATACTCAAAGTGTAATATTAAACAAAATAATTTAACAGTTCAGTAGCATTAGTTTATTCCTCTAGACTTCAGTTATTCATCCACAGGAGGAGAGGGAGGGAGGAAAAAAAAAATCAATGGTAAATAAAACCAGTTCTTGCATAACATTAAGTGAAAAAACGACCTCAAACTTATTAGATCAAATTTAAATAACCACGTGCTGCATCCAGCTGACCAGCTCCTCTGCCATGAATATTGCCCTTGTCTCATTACTGCCCCAGCTCTGTCCCAGCTCCTGTTTCCCTGGGTGTGCTCCCCTGCATCCATCCATCCGTCCATCCTTGCAGAGGTTCCCGCCTGGCCTCAGCCCCGGGCCCGCTGCTCTCCTGCTCCCCCTCGAGCCTCCCGTGTCCCCCCGGAGCTCCAGCCTGCTCCTGTCCCACTGAACCTCCCCCGGAGCTGCTCCTCTCCAGCCTGGGCCTGCCCTGCCGCCACAACTGCTGCAAAACAAGGGACAGGAACGCAAAGCATCTCGCGCGTTTCTTTGTGAAAATGGAAGAGTGAGAACATCTGCAGACACAAAAACTCCTCGTTAAGGCCCCAGCAGGGAACAGCGCTCAGAGATTAAAACAAAGGTGGACAAGTAACACCCCTGTGATGCACCAGCCTCCAGGACACTGGGGAGCTGCTCCCAAGCACCAGGAAGCTGCACCCTCATCCTTCACAGCTTTTTGCAGCACTACATAAATACTGGCTGGTATTATTTTGACTTTGAAGAGGAAACCAGTATTTCTTAAATATGAAAAGGGAGAATGACCAAAGCAGAAGATACAGTACAGGTACTAAGAGGTGACAAGTGACAGACAGTGACAGTCCTGGTACCAGCTTGAAATTTGTTAAGAGTGAACAAAATTGTAAATCCTCCAAGACAGACAGAGGAAACTTCTTGATGCCGGCTGTTTCAAGTACATCCATTGCCGGCAATGGACGTTGCACCAGGACAGTCTGTTCCTGGCTTAAATGAATTTTACCAAAAAAAAAAAAAAAGGTTAAGAAAAGCAATCCCAGCAGACAAGCCCATGCCAACGAGCAATGGCACCGCTCCCTCAAGTCACATCCTGCCAAAACATCTTTACCACTTCGCAGGTGGAGTCAAACTGCATCTTAAGTTGGGCCTTTCCCAAAGATACACGTTCTCCCCATCCTCTCTCTGTTTCTGACCCAGCCCTCCTGCCTCCAGAGCCAATATTGGTTAAGTCTTGTTTTAGCTTCACCTGCATCCCTCTGTCCCAGCCCACCTGGCCCCTGTCACCCCACACCTTCAGCTCTGCCCACCTGGACAAGTTTCCCCACACACAGAACTGCTCCGACCCGCGGCCGCGGTGACGTCCCCTCCTCGCCCGGAGCGTCCCGGGCTCTGGGCACAAACATCCTGCCCTCAACTTGCCCTCTGCCCACCTGGGCTCTGCTGGGAAGACGATGCTAAACTGCAGAAGCAAGAGAAGTCCAAGGCACTAAAATATCCAGCAAGCATACTGGGAGAACAGACAAGTATTCAAGTACATTAATTTATACAATTTTACATTCACATTTATTTATCTAATACAATGAAAATACAAAGGAAAAAGTTAAAGTGTCTCCAATAAGTATAAGGATATAGCTAGCTTTTTTTCCCATTTTTTTTCTTTTTAACTTTTTAACCCTCTATATTCCACTCATTTTTAAACTACTGTTGTCCAACAACATTTATATATCACAGTGTTTCCACATCAAAACTGATGGTAAGTACATGTCCGCAGGGAACTTTTAAAATTTTTTTTAACAATTTAAATTGCTCTAATGCTGCAGTCAAAGCTGTTAATATCTTACTTAAAGCAGTAATGACCTATCAAGCACGGGCTGCACTACAAGTCCATTCGTGTGCCCCATCATTTCAGAGCCAGATACGATTGACTGGGGAGAGGGAGAGGAGGGGGATTGGACAGCTTTTTCCTGATCTTGTTCTTCAGGAAGAGGTGAGAAGCGTGCTAAAGCCTCATGCTAGGGTTCAGCTCTCCCACCTCCACACGTGTGGATTCAGCCTCCAACCAGGAAAATTTTACAGCAAGACTGTATGAACTGACCCCATGGCTTCTCCTCACAGCTCTCGCTGCACACAAGAGCAGCCCCCTCAGTGAAAAGCACTGTCCCATCACAAGGATGCTGATCATCCTCCTCCCCCTTCCAAGTGTGTGGGGAAACTCCCGCTACAGAGTTGACAGCAATGGTAGGAAAAGAGAAATCCATTCCCAGTCTGGCAAGCTACCAGTTCATTGCAGCACTAGTAGTTGATACAGGGCCCATCTCCCTCCCCATGTCCTGTCCCGAGGTGTAGCCAGCAGGGTCTCTGAGCGTGGCTAAGTGGTCCGCAGGTTGGAGCCTGGAGGGTTGCTGACAGACTTTTGCAAATTGCTGATGTTGAAGCTTTGCAAAGACGTGGCACCCACGGGCTGGAACTGGCCGAGCTGTGGCTGTGCTGGGCCCCCTGCCCCGCTCCAGGGCGGGGGGAAGGACGCTGCTGGGTAACCGTACTGCTGTGGGGGGCACATGGCCTTGCTGAAGGGACCTAAAGAGGTAGCTGATGCTGCAGGGATGGGCGTAGCACCCAGGGAAGATGTCATAGAGATACACAGCTGACCTGGTGCCGAGAATTTTCTTGCCATTCCAGGGCCCTGAAAGGTAATCCAACCAAGAGAAGTTACACAACTGTGCTTTAAAAACCACCAGTCCACAATCCGCTCCCAGTGGGTATTTCCAAGGACAAATGGGCCTCCCCTTTAGTCTTCCCCTTCCCTTCCAGAGCAGGCAGTACATCCTCCACATGAAGAGCCAGCTAGCAGTGTTCCAGAGCTGCTGCCCCAGCTGTGCTCTGGCTGTGTTTGGAACCCCAGGGAGACAGAAGGACACCCACAGCTTCTCAGCACAGGCCACAGCTCACCTCGTAGCTGCTGTGTCCTTTGCCAACTTTCTTGCCAGACAGGTTCATGGCGTCCCGGGCCCAGTTATCCACCAGCTTGTGCAGGTCATCCGTGAAGGTGCCCTTGCGGCTCGAGGCAATGGCCGTGGGCTGGGTCTGGGGGGCCTGGCTGTTCACTGCAGCCCCCACTGTGTTGGTGCTGCTGGTCCCTACAAACACAAACACAGCCATCACAACTTGGCTCAACGCTCACCTGTCTCCAGTGCACTGAATAACTGTGGTAATGGCACACCAAGAGTTAAAATGCCATGCAGATTAATTCTGAGTTTCAATTCCAGGACACACTGAAGTGGGAACTGCAAGGGCTCCTACAGGCATTTTCTCAGTTTCAGAGTGTTTCACTGAGAGGTTTGCTTTGCAAGAAGTGCTGCAAGTGGTCATCCTAAGAGGGGAGTGGTAGCAGCCTACAGGTCTTTGTAGAAGAAAAATGACATTAGATTTCAGCACTGAATGACAGTACAGGCACGTGGCTCTCATCCTACACCTTTTAATCAGCAGCAACCACTACTGGCACAGGTCAATTCCACCTTGGAGGACAATGCTGGATGCTGAGTAAGGAGCAGTAAAATCAGCATCGCCAGCTGCTCTGTAGCAAATTATCTCTGCTTTGTGAAATGAAGAGAAAAATCCCCCCAGTTTACAAAAAAAAACCCCAAAAAAACAAAACAAAAAAAGTCCCAGTCAGAAACAGCAACTGCTGTTTCCAATAGTTGCCATACTTATGTTCTTGAGGATAAACAGATGGGACTGTCTTCATCCACCAAACAGCCAGGATCAGCAGGGAAAGTCTGCACTGCATTAAATTTTGTTTTTTGCTTCTAAAAGCATTTTTTTGCCATTATGTTCAGATTTCCTAAGTCAGAAGAATAAGCATTTGAGATGCAAACAACTAAAAACAGCTTAAAGAAGGCAGAAGTGAGAGTATTCCTCAGACAAGCTCTGACAGGTTTCTCTTTTCACTGCAAGAACACAAAACCCCTTCACATAAATGCCAGGTTTCAGTTCTGCTAGAAAGCTTGTTGAACATTATATCCTGTGGGAGGGAAAACCAACCTAGAAGCTTTGTTTTGGATAGCCTTTCTATGCCCCTCATGTTTACAATCAAGCAACTGCACTCCAATCTAGGGTTTTAAAAGGCAGACCTCAAAACACGAAGCAAGTAAGTCGTGTATTACCTAGGATCCTAAATTCCCAGCAGTATGGCACAGTATCCTCATTTACAGATGTGGAAGTGCCAGTTAACCACTAGGGCAGATGCAACAAAATCAGCATCAGCAGGGCTAAAGACAGCACTACTTGCAAACACTTATCCTCATCTATTCCTGAAGTTCCACAAATATTTCTACTTGCTCCCTCAGGAGACTGTACCTGGGAAATTTCTGGAGGGAAGCTATTTAGAGGTGGATCACAGAAAAGCCAGCAATGAACATCACATCTCTATTGCAAAGGCCAAATGACAGAGTCACTGTCTCTTGCCTGGCAGCTCCTTCCCCTGTCCCACTTTCCCTGGCCATCAGCCACATTCCTTGCCACCACTGTATCACAGAAAGAACTGGCTCCAAACCCCTGCAGGAATGTTTCGTACTGAGGAGTGGATTAGGAAGGTGACATACTTACTATGCAGGACAAATAAATAAAGTGTTACTGCCTCTGGTAGTGCTGAGGAGGGAAGGACATGGATCCATCCCACCAGTTCCAGCTCAAGCATGGAAATGGCTCCAGGGCTGGGTGCCCACAGGAGTTGTTAGTGGGGGCAGACACATGCGAGAGCACATGGCAAGGGAAGAGAAAGGTTCCCTGAGCAGGGAGTGAGGCTGCAGCACTGCTGGAGAGGAGCAGGAACACACTGTGTGGTGCAAGGAAAGTCTGCTGTGAAGTAACAAGAACCTTAGGCATGCATCACGTGGAAAGGGCTCTGGATACAATCATTTAATAAGAGCAATGACGTGAAAGGTGAAGTTAAATACAAATGAGGCAAAAGCAAGGAAGAGGTACTTGGGTGAGGGGGGAACACTGCCAAAACCAGTAATAATCACATTCCACTGTGAGGGTTCATGCAGGAATTGACACACTTGCTCTCATCCTCTTCAGGATGGCCAGCATCCACTTGTGCTATTTCACATTTCCACTTTAATCACTAAGTGCTCTGGATCCTGGACCTACCCTGGAGAGCTTCCTCAGGCTATGGAAGGGGAAGAGTTAATCGAGGCATATAGTACAGCACATTCAGCTGAAGAGATGAAAGATCACTTAGGAAAGAGTTTTCCAAAGAACTAGATTAGTTCAGGGTGATAAAGGCTGCCAGAGCTTTGCCTCCCAAAATGACTTTGTCAGGGAGCTCCCATCTCAGGTCACAGACATACCAGCCTACAGCATCAGAGCTGGGCTCTCACCTAATGTCCATTCAAAACTGACTTCTCAGGAGTTTCACATTAAACTCTGACACACTCACTGCCTGCACAAACTGCCATCCAGAAGAGGCTGAAAAGCAAGTGCTTCAACTTGTAGCATTCCATGGAAACAGCCCCCCACATTCCTGCTCGGTCACAGCAGCCGTCCCCAGTTCTGCTCTGACATGAGGGATCTGAAGTGGAACAGGCTCTCTCTCTCCAGCCCACTACCTAGAATGCCTTCATTCTGCCCTTGGATTTTCCTCCCCCCATAAACCACAGTCAAATGACACCTTTAAAACAGTCTTAAATGACATGTGCACACACAGGCTTTTCTGAACATCTCTTGCTTTGGGAGACACTGGAGATATCTGATGGCTTACTCCTAGGCTTTTAAAACATTGGAGGAGTGTCTGCAATTGGATCCATCACTGAGGTGAAAAGCCCCATCAAATCCCACACCAAGCAGCTGCTCTGAGTACAACTCCAGCACATTACAGTGAGCAACTGACCCTGATGCTGTTGCTCTCGTTAGTGAGAGCAGAGCTCCACAGGGGAGGGGAGGCTCTGCCTGCCTCCACCTGGCTGCAAGAGCAGCACCAAACTAGCAAATATACTAAGGACAGAGCACACATTAGAGGGCATAACACAGACAGACAGATGCTGTGCTGGAGACAGAGTCAGGGACGTAAGGCTTCAGTGACCAGGAAAAGCCGATGAGTAGATTTACGATCAGGAATTGCAGATAACAGAAATAAGATAATTACTACAGAGCTGGTTGCAAGGACAGACTTTTTTCACCATCTTCCCTGAAGCACAAAGAGAGAGTAATTTGTTAAAGATAAGAGAAACAGTGAGAAATGTTTAGTATCAGGAAACATTGCAAACAGCTTGGTGAGAAACAGAGGACACAGCACAGCAGGGCTTTAACAGTCATTACTGGGACATTCTAGACAAACTCAAAGACTCATCTGATAGTTTAATCACAAAGAGAACAGGCCAGCCTCTTACATTTATTTTTCATAGTTCCCAAACCATTGGGAAGAATGTCAGGAGACACTGAGGTCACAACTGTTATCGCAAAAGGAAAAGCAAGTACATCTTCCATTTTTGCCAGGACGTAGGAAGCATTTTATAACTATCAAATTTCAACCAGCAACAGATTTATTTGATAGGTCAAGTGCTTTTAGTTTGTCATCCTCTTTTCTCAGATGTGTGAAAACAGCTCAGACATTCCCTGCCAAGCTGTACCACTCTGTTTCTCCAGCTGCACAGTTAAAAGCATCAATCACTGCACTGTTTCCTCAACACTGCTGATTCCAACCCAGTTGTTCTCCAGCTGTCACTCTCCACAGCAGTCTGCAACAGCACTTCAAGGACAAGGCTCCAGGAAGCAAGCAGCCTGCAGCAAGCCAAGTGCCAGGCCAAGCTGAGCATTACCTGCTTTTACAGGACAGCTACAACACTCCTTTCAGAAGGAATCTGTTTGCCTTAGCATCAGTCCCAAAAGCAAGAGATACACATGCCAAAGTACTCTTACAGCTAGATGATGGCCAATTTACAGCAAGCCAAGGCCTTGGCAGTAAATGATACTCTCGTATATTCAGTTCAATGTCAATTCTAGAAACAGACTGGCTGTTCTTCATATTCCCTTACCCCAGAAAAGGACAGGCCAGACTAACAATTTTAAGTTAGCTTTGGTAAGAATTTAACCTCTTCCAAGAAAGGAACATCAAATCTTGAAAGTGCAGGTGCCAGCATGCATCTGCACATTAATATACACAGCAAAAACATTTAAAGCTGTTAAATTTGAAAAAAATAATCATTTTAGTTCTTAGATCCCAAATCCAATGAAGTGGCATAGAGTTAGTGCAAAAGTGAACAGCCAGGAAGACGTTTCCCTCCCTCTGCCTCCCTTCCTTTCTCACAGGATGGGGCTGGTTGCATTGCAGCTGTCTCTGCAGAAGGCCAGGCTCAGCTCCCACACACAGCTCTGGCTCAGCTGAGCCCCTGCCAAGCACAGCCAGACACATGATGCAGATGTGTGGTACTGCCATGCAGTGCAGTGACAGGAGGGCTCCTGACAGCACTCCAAACTTCCTCTCATCGAGTCATTCCAGAGGGTGGGAAACAAATGGCAGACATTTAAAGGGTCCAGCCTGCAGAAGCAGCATGGGAGATATTGCAGCACTCCCAATAAAAAGCATCACACCAGCAGCCTTGGCTCAAGCATAGTGTTATTTCAAGCCACATCAGAAGTTTGAGGCTCTCTTGTAAGTCTGGCCTAATGTAAGTACAAATGAGAGGATTCTGAAAAGAGCTGCAAGCTAGCTTGTGAGGGCTGACAGAATGTTTGAAAATGCCTATTTATCCACCTTTACTGCTATTTGTTTTACATTTAATGTATCTCCAATTCACAGGAAAATCTTCTAAACCTGAATCCATTAGTAGGTAAGGTCCTTTTGAGTTTGCCTGAAATTATTCTCCAATTGTTTTAAAACCCATTTAACACTTGGATCTTCAGCTGGCTTTCTGCTAACGAACACAAGTTGTCACTACCAGCTGCCTACAGGTGGCATCAAAGCTCTGCACTGTCACCAGCTCTGGTGCTGAGAGCATCCAACTTGGGCTGCAAGCACACTGCAGGGGGAGGGCAACACCCCCCCACCACTACTGCAGTGTCCAGCTAACCTGGAAAACAAATCTTCCTCACTCTTCCAGTAGACAGATGACCCCCCTACAAGTCTCACATTGTCTAACACGTGCTGGAGCAAAATTACTGATGGGCCTTGCTAAGTCTCCCCAGTTTGTATCATTTCACTGACCTGTCCTGAAAGCTTCCTCTAAAGGTTTAGGGAAAATGAGTGCTTGTTACAGTGAGTTTAACAGCAGAGAACACCTAACACGAGAACTCAAACTTCTAAAGGTGTGCTAAGAGCAGCTGAGCTGAGCCATAGGATGGGAGGGAATACAAGGTGGCAGATGAGGATGGGCTGCATGAGACAGATCCAAGCAGCAGAAACAAATCCAAAAAAGACGAAACAAAAACCAGACAAGGAAGGAGTAAAGGTGTTACACACAAAGAGCCAAGCAGGGCGTACTCAGAAATCGGGTCCTCCTGCCACCAGGCTTGAAGGTCACTCTCTCAGATGCACAGTTAAACTTCGCACAGCCTGTGAGAAAACAAGAACGGGGAGAACAGAGAAAGGAGAGGAGAAGAGACAGAACACCACTACAAGATGTTAGCAACTTGAAGTTGGAAGGGTGAAATGCAATCACGACACACAAGAATAAGCCTCAAAGTGTGGACCAAGGAGTACAGAGACAATAAACGGAGTGAAGAGACTCCCTCCAGCACCTCCAGACACGAGTACAAGTTTGCACTGCTACTCTCAGGACATAACTCATCTTTAAAGGTGCAATCTATAGCAAAGCCAAATCCTGGCAAAAGTACCCAATTATTAAATGGCACTGCACAACTCTAGATGAAGGGAGATGATTCAAGTAGCTCCACAATACCAGAAACAGCTCCTTAAAAAAAAACACCTGTACAGAAAATTCTTCCTTCAAGTCTGCTTCCATTTTCTGTATGTACTTCTCCAGTTTCAGCAAAACCACACATTAGAATTGATGTATTCAAACTGTCTATGGCAAAGCTTTTCAAAAAGATGTGCAAGGGGAAAAAACCTAGAACAGCTAAATTCAGATAAGTAAAGGAATCATCCCCTTAATGATGAGCAAAAAAAGCCCTCCTTACTGAACAAATCAGAGCTGTGCCTGAGAAATTACTTGATAACTTATTAATAACATACTAATAACAACAACTCACAACTTGAGAAATCTGAGTACATGAACAATTTACTACTCCCACCATTTCATCCTCCTGACTCTTCCTTCCAGGATAATTCACAGTTAAAGAACATGAGCCTTTTTTTACCTTTTACTGTTAAAAACTCCATTGACAGAAACAGCCAAACTAGTTAGGAAGTCTAAAAAGATTAAGACTCCAAGTCTTTGGAAACTTCCAACCATTTCAGTTATCTGTTAACATCGAACCTGCTCTGCCCCTTCCTTGGTCTCACTTCTGATTTCTAACCCCCCAATCTCATCAGTCTTTTCCTCTGAGCCAACACCTTTCCCAGGTCAGCAGAACTTCGCTGCCACCACCCCACTGCACTCTCTTGTGTTGTCCTTAGGGTTTCAGACCTCACACTTCACCTGAGTGAGAAGCTACAAATCCAGTTGCAAACAACATCCTTATCAGCCTCCCCTAGCAGCTGGGGACCCCAAAGCTACTTTACACCAGGTATTAAAAATGAAGTGTCATGAAGTCAATCATTCATTTCCTCTGCTAATTACACTAATTGCATTTGGAGTCTTACCTTGGCCTGGCGCCGAAAGGCTCGGTACCGAGAGGGCACCATCACTGGTGAAGGCAGAGTAGAGATTTTCACTGGAAGGTGAAGGCTTGAGAGGCTGTAACAAATGGTTCTGCCCTGTCTCTGGCACACTGCCAGGAGGATGAAGGGTCTGCTGAGGGGGCAAGACTGATGGTGCACTTTGAGCTGACAGGTTGCCTAGAGGAAAAAGGAAGGCAAAAAGTTTTGGTTTCCAATCCATTTTTTCATCTGGTCAAGCATGGCAATCCAGGCAAGAGAAGGAGAAGCAGGGGGAGGGAACTACTCCAGTTTCTGAGAAGCAGTAAGATCAGAAAATTCTTCTAAAAATGCTGGTTTATGCCCTCACAGAGCTCCTCTATCACGCAGCAAAACAGAAATGAGCAGCCAGGGTGACTGGATACAGAAATCTCAGCATGACATGGAATTAATGAAGTAAATACACAAGAAGCAGTAACAAGTATTTCTGCTGGCACTCCAACACTGTTTCGTCCTGCTACAGGATTAGAGAAACATCTCCTGTTACCCGGAGAGTATCTGTCACCCACGTCACTCAATCAGTAAACAGAATAAGTTCCTGAGTTCTGTTTATTAGAAAAATGGTCTTAGTAAGAAAGGAAGCCTTGACAATTGAAACTGGTTCCAAATTTATAAGTACAAAGAATCTTCAAATCCATTTTAAAAAGCCACTATTTTAACATCCATCAATTGTGAGTAAGTTTCTGCAGTCTAAGTATACTAGTAATATCATACTTAAATGGTACTAAATTAGGAAAAAAAAAACCTCTGCAGATGACTAAAGAGACCAGATCCATTCTGCAAAATCAGCTTCAGGAGGAAACAAGCAGAGTTTATCTTTAAAAAACAAAGTTTTCTGCTAAACTGTAAATGTACACTTTTCTTCCTAGTCAGAGCCCAATGACTGATATCTAAAAAATACAAATCACAGCTTTAAAATTACTCTTATGGAACAATATCACAGTACCTTTCAGTGGACTGAAAAAGTCCCAAGCAAGACTAACAAACAGCAAAAATAATTTCAAGAATTATAAAAGAAATCCAGGGAGAAAGAGACACACACACACACCTCAAAAGAAGAGACACAGACAGATCTAAGAATGAGAGATGGTACTTTGTCTGTTTCATCTGCTGAAGATATTGAAGGAAGCCTTACCTGATAGCTGAGGGCTTTTATGTCCCTGGGAGCTGCTACGACTGGACTTGCTGCTTTTTCCTTTCGTAGGTCGTCTCCTTCTTCCTGAAAGGGGTGCAGCTGGGGGAATAATTACTGCAGGTGGGGCCTTTCCCAGTTTCATGTAGAGTGACTCAATCTCCTGCTTCTGGCGGCTCTGCAGCTCCTGGATCTCTTTAAGGTGCCTAACAAGTTACAAAACAGTGGGATTTACAAGAATTCTATGTATACACATATCAATTCCTCTCCTCTAGTCAAGCCTGAGAGGGTTCTTTGATCAAATTCTCAAACATTTAAGAAAGCAGGAAATAAATCTTTTCCACAAATAACCACTGAATATACATGGCAGTACACTTGTATTTTCCAGTGTGCTCTAGCCCTGGCTAGAATTCCAAAATTAAGTTCCCAACATTGCAATCACAAAACCAGAATAAACAGAAGTACAAAAAAAGCATTCAAATGCTACAGGAATAGCTAGATTACTCATTTTCTCAGACATATGGCCTTGGAGACTTCTACACTGGCAGAATTTGTTTCAGAGCAGTTGCATACACAGGATTTAAAACTGCTGGCTACCCAAAAAAAAAGTCAGCTTTCAGTATAAATAAATTAGTAGGTCGCTAATTCTAAATTCTTTTTTTGAGCCAACAAGGTCTCTTCAGGAAAAGAACCAATAGAAATGCATCTCAGAAATGCAGAGACTTGTATGTAATTTTCAAACAGGACTCTGTTTTTTCCACTAATTCCAGTGATATGCCAAATCTTCCCTAGATCTACACTCTTATCCATAGTGCAGCTGGCATTCTACATACAACAAGGTTACAGAGTAGAAAATTCAGCCCAGCATACATGTATATTCCTCTTTTGTTATAACTGTAGAGTGCTTTCCCACTAAAGAACCTTACTTCCCACATAAATGCTGACAATGGCTCCTGACATTTAGCAAAGGCTAAGGGAAGTATTAATTAATTATTCATATTAATCCTATCACAACTGTTCCATACACAACCACCAAAGACAAAGCCTTACTTCTCCCGTAACCGACGGAGCTCCAACTTCAAGTCTTCATCTTCAATGTCCGACTCATTGTCACTGCTCATGTAGGAAGAGTTGAAGGAGTTGCTGAGGCTCTGAACAGGGAGGCTGATCTTTGATCCCAGGTGCTGGACAGAGTCTGGGCTCCCTGAGCCATCATCCAAATCCTTAGCCATGCCACTCAGAAAGGCAGCCTCCGGATCAGAGGATGGACCATTCATGTGTGGGGACTGCCTGGACTCCAGCTCTTTCTTCGGAGCTGCAGCTGAAGCAGCAACTTGTTCCAAGCCCACAGAGAGAGGAAGAGTCACTGGCTCTTTCTGGGCACAGCTGACCTCATCCTGAGCCTTGAGCACGGAGAAGCGCCCCACTTGATCCGTGGTTGTTGTCACCTGGAAGCGGCCGACCTTGGTGGCCTGAGCAGCATCTCCTGGCAGTGACAGCCCAGGAGCTGCCTCAGGAATGCCATCCACCACATCCAAGGAGGTGGCAGCCACAGCCCCGCTCTTCCTGCTCTCAGCCTGTTTCACCAGTGTGCTCTCTGGGCTACTGCCAGAAAGGCTTGAAGAATCAGTGGAGGTGGTTTCAAATTGCACTGGCTTCGGTTCAGGTTTGTCACCCTCTTTTAGCACATCATCCACTGCCATGGATACCTAGAATAGAAATACAATCATGCAGACTTCCTTAGTTTTTCCTTAACATGATGGTTTTATTTCCCTTAATGGTAAGATGCATCTGAGAGGGGAAAATAACTCATTTCCTAGGTATACCACAAAGCAAGCTCCTGCTTCCCTCCAGGCAAAACACTGCCACACAAAGCAGCACTTCTGTGTAATCTGTGTGGAGGATTAACTCCAAGAAGCAGCAGCCTAACAGGACATAGTACAGTGAGCACCCTAGCCCTGTTAGTGAAAGAGCAGCCCAACAGCTAAGTCCTGCCACAATGAAACCCTGTGTTCAGAACTCCAGACCTGCACAGGCTGTGCAATCTCTGCCCTGAATGCAAACAGCACCTGCAGACCTGCTTTCACAAGCTCTACATGGACAGCAAAGGCACAAGGCACACTGAGCTGGCACAAGCAGGAACCACCCAAAGATGCTGCACCAAGAGCCACGTGAGTTTAGGCCCTCCTACCTGAAACCTTCCCATCTTCAGCACGCTGGCTCCTGCTGCAGCCACAGCACTGCTCTCTCCATCACCTGCTGCCAAAACTAAGGAAAAGGAGAATAAGATTGCAACAACAATGAGCAACAATTTATTTGAACTCCAACCATTTATTTTTATCTACTTCAAACTCAACTATCTGTTAACTCCAAAGAAGCTTCTGGACTCATAGCACCATATTACTATTAAAATGTTAATTATTAATGCTAAGTTGAAGCATTTTTCTACAAAGCTTCCCTGCACGGTGTATTTGCTAAATGTACACTTTTAGGCAACAGTAAAACACACTGATTTCAAAGAGGGATGTGAAATAGACAAATAATAAAAATAGAACTGAAATTTATGAAAGAAAAAGCTTATTCTGATTCAATATCCAGAGTGACTACCTAAATTTCACAAACCCTGGGGCCAATTTATTCACAGAAAAGCAACAAGTTGACGAAATGCTATAAACCCCATTTACTCAAATCAGTCTATCTGAAGTTTTCCAAGCTGGACTCTTAGGTGTCAGCTCCTAATTTTGCTCTGTGCACTGGCAGTATAAAGTTACAAAGCTGAGAAATAACATTCTGTTCTTAAATCAGTTCTGTTGGACAGCTTGCTCTGTTTATCAAGACACTTCCCAGTTTGTTTACCTTTACCTGCTAAATTTAAAAGGCAAAACCCAAATCATTCTACAGCAGATTAATGAATTCTACATTACAGTTCACCAATGTCCCAAAATGACAATATTTCATTTGTTTTCCATCAAGGTTTACTGAAGGTTTGTTATTCAACTTTAGAGGCACATGCATGTTAAATAGTGTTTACTAGACAGTTCAAGAAAAAATTTCAGCACTGTATTAACAGCTTCTTTTAAAATTAAAACAATTAGGTGAATACTGACAGGAAAATCTCAGATTATTTTGCAAGTATTTTGATTCCCCCCAATAACTCAATTCATGCAGATTTGAAAGTAATTGATCAACCAGATTTAACTGGTGATCATCCAGTCAACCTTCAGTTTTCCTAAAGCAGAAAGAAGGAAGTCTGGGTTTCTTACTACCTTTTTTAAATTTTTAGTAGTTTAACCTTGGTTTCTCTGTTCAAACAGAAATGAAACACCCTTAGGTAAGGGAGAGGTATTCTACATGCAGAACACAGTGTAATGACACAAAATGAGTCCTACTGTTGTTGCCAGGAACATAGCACATGACAGAAAACAGTTCCTTCATGTCCTGATGCTGTACCTTAGCAGCACAGTGGAGACTCTTGGTGAGTCTTAATTTTGCATTTTGGACAGCTTTAAATCCTAAATGAGTCACTACAACACTCATGTATCTATCATCCCCCCCTCCTCATGGCCCACAGGGGAAAATTTCAGTCTGGCTACTAAAAGCTAATAAGACCCCCTCAAGGAGCCATTCATGACTTAGTAGAAAAGGCTATAACCTTCCAAGTGGTTACTCTGTTCAATTTGATTTCTATCTCCATGCTGAGAAATCACCTAAAGTAACCATGGCTGTCTTACCATCCTTCAGAGGCTGTGTTGCTGTGGACACCGGCCCAGTAACTGTTGTTGATGCTACTGAGGGCACAGACTGCAGGTTCAGGGAGGAAAACAAAAATAAATTAAAATAATTAGCAGTTTCATTGAATACCAACAAATCCAACATGCTGCATATTACACATTCTTTTTGCTTCCAACAGGGACAAAGTATGACCCATGAAAAGACAAATGAAAGAAAAGAGATTTTACAGGCATTATAACCCTGAGGCTGTGAGCAGCTCACCCCTTGGCCTGTGCAGAAATAATGTATAAACAGCCACTTGGATTGTCAATCATTGTCTTCATTCAGTAGAAGCTTTTAAAATTTCAAATCCACACTTTGAAACATCCCTCTCAAATTTAGACTGACATATCACATATTGCTTGTTTAGTGCTCCCTCCCCTTATTCCACAGCCACTTCCATTTCTAGTTTGGTGACATCATCAGAAAAGTTGAAATAACAGCTAATACCAAAAAACAGCCTCAGGAAATTATGTCATCTATTGCAATATACAGACTTTCCCGATTTTGGTTGACTCAGTCCCACAAACTGGAAGATGACTCTGAATTTTTATTTTTAAAACTCTTAAATGCTGGTGTAGTGATATTAAAGGCAGTGAGCTAAGAGTACAACTTTGACAAAACACTGAGGTTTTTCAGACTACTGAACTGCCAATATTGCAAACATACACAGGCAGGAGCAGATGTCACTGGGACCGTCTCTGGACTAAGGGTTCTTCTCAGTTGAGCATCCAGATCTTCCAGTGGCTGTTGGGACTGAGAAAGAAATGAGTAAAATAATGTCCCAGCTCAGGAAAAATAACAGCATTGTTGAGAAACAGACATATTTAACACTAAAATTTAAAGCACTCAATACAGCTTCCATATTTCTATCAATTCCTTCCTACACATTTAGATTTAATATGTATAGCACAGTAGGACTGGAGTAACTCATGCAACATATCTGTTCAAAAACAACAGAAGAGGAAAATTAACTGGAATTTAAAAAAAAAAAAAAAAGAAAGAAGAAAAAAACTCCACAATACCACTCAAAACCTATCAACCAACAAAAAATCCCAACCCACAAGTTCCCTTAGACAGGCTATATAGATGGATTGTCTTGAAGAGGATGGAGAGGGGTAGAATCTCTCAAGTATGCTTATTACATTTCAGCTGTTTCAGTTAAAATACAAGATGTTTTTCAAAGTTGGCCAGTTGGACTGGGGAGAGGAAGAGAAGATGATTTTACCTAAAATAATCTTGAAGATAAAAAAAGTCCCAAAGACTCAAAATGATTAAATTAGGGCCATGCCCATAAGATACACTGAAAGAAGAATGTATTGTCAGATACCATTAAGTTGCAATTCTGATCCTACAGAACAGAAATTTTCATTCAAACTTTAGGATTATTAATTTTTCCAAGTCTTTCACGTAAAAAAACCCAAAAAACCGTATCTGCTTTTAAAACTGAAGCAGAGATCATGACAACATAAAAATACTACTTTCCACTGAAAGTTAGAGATAACTGGTTGAAAGCATCTTTATCCTATTGGGTGCCAGGATCACATTCTTCCTGACTTGTGCAAAACAAAAGCCCTGACAAAGCAAAACCAAAACCCTAGGAACAATAAAGCCTGTATCCATTCTATTATACAAAAAAAAAAAAAAAAAAAAAAAAAAAATAAAAACTTGTGTG
>VXBI01009663.1:552805-632776 GCA_013397375.1 Toxostoma redivivum
AAAAAAAAAGCAGAAAATGCAGACTTGTGTGACTCCATTCAGAAATCCAACTGCTTAGTGACAAGTGAAGTAATTTAGTCCAATACTATAAAATAAAGGGGACAAGTCACCTGGAAATACTAAATAATTCGCATCACTTATGCTCACAAGAAGATTTATGCTTCAAGTAAACAAAGAACTATCAGAATGATCAGAAAATAAAGATTTCCTTACATGACAAGGGGACCAAAATTAAGCTTGAGAGATTAATCTAAATACACTTTAAAAAGCAATTAAGGAATAAATAGCACAGTATTTAAGACTATGGAACAGACTGTTCAAAACTGGTCTTGAGATGACGTGTACACTGTGTGCAAATTATGAGTCTGCTACTAAGGAAAGGGAAAAAGTTGTGTAATCACCTACTAGTGACAGAAGCAGCATGGAAAGCAAGCCTATCTACTTTAAGACAAGCCAGTAATTTTCCAGATAGTATTATGTGACAGTAGCAAATGCTCTTAACAGTCAATTAGATTTGATCCAGTTGGTCTCCTCCAATTTTGTCTCACTCCTGGACAATCCTTCTGAGTTCAAATGAGAAGTGAAATTCGGTAAGTTGTTTGCAACGGACAAGAAGCAAGAGATCTATATTTGTGACTCTTTCTGCCAGAAATACCTATGACAAACAGGAAGCAGCCTTTTGCAGTGGTACTGTGGCTTGAGTCATAGAAGTGGCTACAAGTGCTTTTGAGCATAGGGGAAAATACTACTAATATACTGAGTTTCCAGCAATGAAAATTAAAAGGATTATCAACTCCATATGACTGATTTTAACCAGCTGTCTCCTGATCCATCTGACACCTAACCATGGGAAGAATGCAGGTAAGAATTATCACCAAATTGTTGTCATCTTCTCTTCAGTAAAATCATGCTTCAGAAAGAACTGACTAAAAGAGATAAACCAGCTTCTGCCTCTGAAGTCAGGGGAAAAAACAAGTGGTTTTTTTCCTGCTCAGTTTGGAGAAAGAAGATACCCATTTCCTTGCTACTCACAGGGCAGGAATATAGCTTATGGCTCGAAGATCAAGATGTAAAAATGAGCTACTTCTAGAAAATATTTCAGTTGAATAAACCTTTTTCTTCCAACTTCAGATGTCATCTGCCTTAGTTGTACAAACCACACAGAACTGAAGACTGGGTCAGGCTGGAAGGGACCACAGTGGTCATCTGCTCAAGCAGGGCCATGAGCACATGGCACAGCATGGCATCCAGCTGGTTCCTGGATATCTCCAAAAAGGGAGACTCCACACCCTTCCTGGACAATCTGCTCCAGTGCTGCACAGGAAAGAAGTTCTTTCTTATGTTTAGGCAGAACTTCTGTGCACCAGTTTCTGCCCACTGCCTCTTGTTCTATTGCTCAGCACCACCATTTACACACAAACTATCCCAGCTAACTACTGTATACAAAGACAGAAGCTAAGAAGGGGAAGCCATTGCTGCATTTCAAGTCATGTTTTTGATAAGGAACTTCAAATACCTTTTGCAAATCTTAAAGCCTAGTGAAATCAGAATGTAGTAATAATCACAAAATTAAAAACAAACAAACAAACAAACAAAAGAAAGATACAACCAAACAAAAAGGCAATCATCAAAAGAAACAACCAAACCCCAAAACCTCATGAGGAATTCACAAAGGCATTTCTACATTTTCATAAGTATTTCATGTATTATTTTGCTATGATACTTTCCAAGAACAAAACAGGTTTGAGTTTTATGCACACACTTCGCTGCATTATATTTTTTTAAAAAATATTTCAAGTTCAGGTTAACACAGTAAAACCCTTAAGCTTGATTAGGCACTGGGTACAGCACCCCAAAGGGCAAGCTCCACAGAATGGTCTGGGTTGGAAGGGACTTGAAAGATCATCCAGTTCCAACGCCCTGCCATGGGCAGGGACACCTTCCACTAGACCAGGTCACTCACACCCAGTGCTGAAGCCACTCAGGCTAGTGCTACAGTTACACAAAAGGGGTTACTCAGTCAAAAGAAAAGAAAACCAAGAACATTAATAACATGCAATGGAGAGTTTAATTGAAACATGCTCTCTGAAAGGAAAAGAAGCAGATAAAATCTGCCAAGTTGTGTAGCACCTGAGTTAGTGAAGGTCCTGGAAAAGGTGGCAGCTGCTCACTGGATGGAGTGCCAGCCGGAAGGTCAGAACCTATTGGTAGCACCTATGGATAACGGAGAGGAAACGCGCGTCCATCAGACATGGAACAACAGAAGGATCAGATACCAAGCTACAGTCAGTCATGTCATACAACACAAGCCTTAACTTTTCTTTTTTTGTAGAGAATTCCTTCCTGGACAGTTAACATAGAGTCTTTAGGGAGACTTTTGCAACTAAGTTGGGGGAAGTTTGCTTTGATTTTATTTTGTAATCCAGATTATCTTTGGGCGGCCACAATTTCCAGTTTAAACATGCTGTAGTATCCAAGAACAAAGTATATTGGGGATATTATTTTCAAGGAAATGCTAAAATAATTATTCCAAGAAGCCTGATTTCTAAAATGGTGCAAGAATGTACTCAGCCTCCTTACAACAGGTCTATGTTAACTGTCCATTAGGAACTGCGAGCTGCATGCTTCCAGCAAATTGTTCCAAGTAACATGACTTGAGAACAGGAACTGTCAGTGCCTGAGGACATCTCCACTTGTTGAGAAACAGATTTGTAGAGCTCTCACACCAATCTCTTGCTCCATCACTTCTTTTTGAGCCTGAAGGGTGTTGATGACCCACAGAAGGTGATTAGGCCATGCAACTGGGTAGGGGGAAGTCATCCAGGTTATGTGGAGGAGGTTAGAGAGACTTGAAAGGTTAGAAGGAGGCATCCAAGACTCCTCACCAGGTCAGACAGCACATTCCAGTTAGTTATTTCCATTGTTAGGAAGTGGGAAGTTCTAGGAATTAAGCAACCCATAAGACAACTTGCAATTCTTATTCTCAGCTGTCATCTCGAGGTTTGACAGTGCCCATGGGGTCTGAGCACACACAGAGCCTTGTGAGTTGCAGCTCTGGCCAGCATGCTGCCCCTGCACAGCTGTGAGCCCTGCAGGACAGGCCTCAGCTCTGGCCTGCAGTGTTAGCACAGCTTAAACTAATGCTTCAAATTGCAGGAGTAGCTGCCCAGTGAAGATGCACTCCCAGAGTTATCTATCCTCCCAAAATAACATTTCAGCAGGAACTAGGCTGAGTTGCATTAGCTCAGCTTTTTTGTACAGCAGGAACACATGAGGATGTTACCTGCTCTGAGGCATGATAAATTTTTAAGCTGTGATAACTTCATTATTTAGTTTATATGTAAGAGGCAAAACATACTTTAAATACATTTGTAAGACAAGCTGAAACACATTTAACTGTCTAGGTTAACAGTCTGGCCATAAACAAAATAAATACAACAGACATGGTCTAGCAAGCCCCAGAAGACTAAGGCAATAAGCTCCTTAATGCTCAGCAACAACACAAAGTCAAACTAAAATTAAGCTTTGTTAAAAAAACAAAAAAAACCAACTAATTTATAAATGAAAACTTCAGAAAGGAGGTCGGATTTCTGCAACTGACAATCAAAAACCCTGTAACATTTATTACATTTAAATCCAAGTCTTTGTAATTACAGGTTTGCAATTAGCAATTTTCTAACTGCTCCAACTGTTCCTGAATGAATACCATTTCCCCTTTTTTTTCTAATATTTCTTTTCTAATTTTCAATTTCATTGAAATATTAATGGATGCCTTTGTGTCTAGATTTCCTTATCAAATTTTTTGGCACATATTCCCACTCTTCCATAGCTTTTTTTTTACTGTCTTTGACTATGAAGAGTACATAGGAAAGACTACTAATGAATGGAGATGCTGGGAGCATTGGCTCAATCTGAATGACCTGAAACTGCTTAATAGCAAAGCTGGCTAAAGACAACCAACACAAAGTGCTGGTGAATACAAAAGAAAACTACAGAAACAAAAGGAAGCAAGTATTACAGTTTCTGGTTTGTTAAATACCTGAAAGTTTCTTCAATTTATTTCCATTTAGGGGCTACTTTTTCATTTAAGGAAAGGACTACCCAAATAGTTTAAAATACTGAAATGTGCCATGTTTCAGTTTAAAATACTGAAATGTGCTGTCTGCAGGCAGACATTTAATAAAAAATTTCACATATTGATATATCTGGTTGGTGAGCAGGTAACAACATCCACAGCAGCCCTCAAGTTGTTACTATGAGTCATTATTTCTTCGTAAAAGAGTGTTTTGCTTGTAGAGCATGAGTCAGTAAACATTAAAAAAAAAAAAAAGTTAGTTTTCAGGTATCTTTTAAATTTCTTAAAATCCTGCTCTCATAAATCTAACATTTATAAGGAAAACAATATCTAGGTATCAAATAAGTAGGAGAGAACTTTAAAAAAAAAGCCCCTTTCAGTCAGGTTCCCCTTGACTGCAAAGAACAGGTTCACAACAGGAAGCAAAACTATGCTATCTCAAATCCACCACTTTGTGAAAGATACAACTGACCACCTCAGTCTAGTGATCATGTACAAGATAAAAAGCTATTTAAAGCAAGACATCAAAATTCTATTTGAAAAAAATCAGTATCAAGAAAAAAACCCAAACAAACCACAGTTGCTTCACTCTTTGTAGTTTAAGAAGAAGAAAAACTAACAGTGACATAAGAGACATCTCTCAGAAGCATTAAACAGAATTGGACTTTTTTGCCCATTAGGGACAAAACAGAACACCTCGTGGGACACATAAAAACCAACCAGAGCATAAACCTTTCAATGCTACATTAAATGAAGAAACTTCTTCCTGAACAAATATTTTGCTTTACAAAAAGGATCCTGCCCGAGAAGGCTGTGTGTTGCAAGAGCTGAACATTGCCACTGATCTGTGTTTCTTACCGGGACCCTGCTGAGGGGAGGCTTTGAAGGAGAGCTCCCTGGTTTCACTGCTGCTGTGGCGATGCTGCTCGAGGCTGACATGTAGCTGGCTGGGGTGATCACTTGCCCAGGAGTGGCAACTGGAGTCGGCACTGGCAAGCCAGTTGGTCCAAGAGGCAAACTGCTTGGAGGTATACAAGTGCTAATGGATGTCAGGGGTTTGGTTGGTGCCACAGCAGTGGTTGGGATGCCAGGAACGACTGTTGTTTCCATCACCAGAGAGGTCTCCAGAGACACTGAGGGATGCACCGTGCCCACGTTACTGTGCTCACTGAAGAGAGACCGTAGCTTTTCTTCCAGGGTCTTTATATCATCAATACCAGGGGCTTTAGACTGAGCATCAGCATCAGCCTCCAGACAGTGAACGTGAGGCTGGTTGGGCAATGGAGCTGGTTGGGGCTGGCTGTGGATCAAAGTCTGCTGTACTGCAGGCAAGTTAGTGACTGGTTGTGGCAAGACACCAGGCAAGGGAACCTGGGGCAACATTGGTGTTGCACCTGAAATCTGGGGTAGGACAGGTGTTGATGTAATTCCTGATGGGACAAGTAAAGGATGGATCACCGGCTGAGAGACTGAACCACATATGCTTGATGCGATCGAGGATGATAAAGGTGCAGAGATTGGAAGAGATAAGCCAGCTGCATTGCAGGGATGTGATTTATCCAGAGAGTTCCCACTCTCAGGCAGTGACTGTGGAGCACTGACAACTGTTGTTTCTGCCAGACTGGACACAGAGCCACTGCTGCTGAGCTGGGGAAGCTGCAAAGCCACGTTCTGAGCCAGAGATGGAGCAACAGACGTCTGTGGTGCTGCCATACTACTCACGATCTGTGGAGTAGACTGAGATGTCACAGCTGGTGCAGCAGCACCAAAAGCAGCGACACCAGGAACCTGGGCAGATGGCAGTGCTGAGGACGATGGTGTGCTGATACTGGGAGCAATGTCTGCAGTCACTGGCTGGGCAGGCTGGGACGTGGCAGATAAGGAGAAAGAAGCAGGGGCGCTCACGCTGGAAGCGACACCCGTCGATTGCTGTCCAGATTGTGAGGCTGGAGGGGGAGAAATAGAGCTTGGCACACTTGTGCTTGGTGCAACTCCAAGAGCTGCATTTTCTGAAGGCAAAGTAACAGATCCTGGAAGAGAAACACCAGTGCTGGAGGAAACAGATACTGAAGAAGTAGCCACAGATGCAGGAGTTGCACCGCTGCCCGCCATGGTAGAAAGCGCAGGTGGAAATGGTGGCATTGTTTGGTTGAACACTGGAGGAGCTGTGCTAGGTCCTTCTGTCATCTGAGCATGCCCCATCTCAGAGAAAGCTTGCTGCAAGCTCAGTGATGATGCTGAGTGGGAGAGATTCATTCCAGGACCATGTACAGGAGATGCTGCAACTGGAAGAAAAGCAAATTATCAGTCCTCTTCCTATTCATTATTTATGAAAAGTTTGTTACAGTATTATTGTCTATGGCTAGACTAAGACCACATTTACTTCTTAGCATTAAAAAAAAAAAAAAAACAAACCCAACAAACCAAACAAAAAATCCCACACCAAAACAACAAAACACACAAATCCAGGCTTATATTAAAATACAGAATTAAGGTTCCAGAGTCTTGCAGTAGTTTTCCTCCAAGAATCCTGCATGGTGTGACCCAAATTACGGTCACCTCTTACCAGCACAGACAGCTCCCTGCTTCCCCACATACTTTGAGAGGACTTCAGGTACAGTTAACTAACTTCACAGTTTTGATGCAAGCATGTCTTAGGCATCAGCTTTTAAGAGTTTGGACAACTCACCCATATCTGAAGTTTCATTTCCTCCAGCAGCAGCAGATGTGAAAAAGCCCTGTTCTTTCAATCGGCTCTCAGGGACAGGGCTGACAATGAACCGTCTTCCCGCAGAATGAACAACCTGGGTAAAGGAGCTAGAGGGAACCCCTAAACAAAAAGAAGGTGGATGTTTAGTGAGACAGGGCTGTAACTAAATACATAACCTGCAATATGGAATGTGCACTCCATCATACAAAATAAAAACTTGGCTGCACCCATCCGCTGAAACAGAAAAAGATAACTGTTGAAAAAAATCACAAAAGACTTACCTATTCTTTGTGGCATGGAAGATGTAGGATCTGGCTGTTTGAACTCTAATTTCTGTAAAGTAAGATAAAATTTAAACTTCTATTCTGAAACAGAAACCCACAAGATAGTTCTTAAAATGCTACCTTACTGAAATGTGGGCATTTAAGGGAAGCAGTAGTACCTGGGACCCAAGCATCATCAATAAACTAGAGGAATTCTGCCCAGATAAATGTCAGCTACAGCATTTTTAGAGGTCGTCAACTTAGTGACTGTCAACGTAACAAATTGATCTAAAAATTCTTTTGGAAATCCAACTGATTTCCTTAAACATCCTACAGATAAATGGATGTTCCAAACTAGCTCTGGGTGTAATTAAGGCAGAGATTCAGGAAATCTCACCTGAATGCTTTCAGCTTTCAGCACCCAGCAGTTTCAAAACCTGTGTTTCCTAACCGAGTTATCCAATCTCTTAGTACTTCACTGGGTGGAGGGCCTGAGACCAGGCTCTCAGTGCTTAGTGAGGAGCAGAGGGTTGGGGTTTTACTGTCCTACCTCACAATAATCTCAAATCCAAGAAGCATCAGCATTTAAGACTGTCTGTTTAGTGGACTGTTAGGAGACTCAGCAGCTTCGGAAGTCTTCAAACACATCAAAAAGTAAGAGGTCTGTTATTTAGCTTTCTAACTCAATTTTAGGCTCTCACTCTGATATGAAGCTTCCTCTTTTTGTCTTTTAATTACTGATCTTTGATATCTCTCATGACAGGAAGTTTCTAATTCTAGCTAGCTCCACTCACAAAACCATACCACCCAAAATGGAAGATACCAAGAGCTGAGGCAGTCTGTCCTTCACATACCTGTGACCCCGGGAAGAAGCCGTCCTCCTTTGCCCGCATGCTCTCCAAGCCCTGATCCCCTTCTGGCTCCACGCTTGCATCCTCACTGAGCATTTCATCAGCTTTCTCAATAATCTCTCGTACCTGTTCTACAAATGAGTCTCGCTCTGTTGCTAAAATAAACTCATTCTGCACCTGTAAAAGAACAAAGCAGCATTCATTTTCCACAAACAATTTCAAAACAATATATTGAATAACTACAATTCACTTTTGGTGCTAATGTTTGTCTCCTCTTTGCGGTTCTTCTGAACAAGATGGAAGTGGTGACACCTTATAGAAAAACAATTGTTTCTCAAATTATCCCCAGCACAGAAGTGTGTGCCCTGTGAAACAACATTCAATCTCACTTCTTCATCAAACTGTCACCTCAATCTTTGCTTAGCACAGGGAAATTTAAAATTAGCAGCCTTATCTTACTGCAGTTCCTCCTGTCTAATGCATGCAATGTGCATTCATTAAGAGATACATTTAAAGACAACTATAATAAAAAAGAAATTGAAAATTCTGTATTCCAAGATGTCTTCTGTGCTTCTCTCTTTCCATGCCATATACAACTTCTCCTCTATGCAGGTTGCACATCACTGACTTAAATTCTGGCTGTGGTACATAAAAGCCAGTATGAATTATGTTCCAAATACAGGGAGAGGAAGATTGCTCAGCCTGTCTAGTTGCAATACATTGTATTGCTTTATGAAAATAACTTCTCTTGCTTATGTTGGACAAAACTAGTTTAAACAAGTATACCTGGTAATTAGAAAGATATTTTTGATTTGGTCTAATCCATGAGAGTATTCTGTCTCCTGAAATTATGCATGGCAAAACTCACAGAGACAATCTGTGAAACAGAAGTAAATCTGTCAGTCACAGAGAACCTGCTGGAAAAGAGAAAGTGCCTCAGAGGAAAAGCTTGAGACACTACTTTTACATCAAACTCCTGGGATTCAAGAAAAGAAAAATTCCTGGTTCAAGAAAAGGAAAGTCAGGCGTGATGGGCTTATATCAGCCTTTGCAATGCAGAATACTAGTTAAAGAAATCTTCAGTACTTGCAGTTTAGGACCAACAGGCACCTACATGGGGTATGCCTAACAGTATTATGATTAAAAGGAAATAAAGTCTTGCAATCTAAAGTTTGCTCAATATTCAACAAGGAACCGATGAGAACATTGTTCCAGATTCAGATGTTTAAATTTGGTTGCACACTTAACCATGTGACTGTATTTTGGATGCAAAGTTCACTTATCTTGCTTCTACTAATCTTTAAATATTTGCTGGTTTTGTTGCCTGGAGAGTGTTTTGCCTTAGTTTTGGTTTTGCTTGATTAGTTTTCATAAATCAAACACACTCTTATTTCTCCATAGGATCACTTTAGGTTTAAGGTGAAGAAAGACATCTGTGTACTTCCACATGACCTCATGTTATTGACTGGGCTAATATACGTACTCAGGCAAGAACAAACTATTTCTTCTTTCTCAGAAAGCCATTAGTGGGAGAGAATTTTTCCCATATCACTGGTTTGGCTCCTTTTGACAAGTACAAATCCAACAAACACCAACTCAGACTCCGCCACCTCTCTAAACAGAAGATAAACACTGCACAGGTGCCCAAGAAGCTGGCAAAAGATACTATGATTTGTCATCCCCCACTTCAGTAACACTAAAACCATCTCAGGCTTATTTAGACTGTACCAGACCAAAAATAAGAGATTAAATTAAAAATAAAAGAAATGGAGATTCTATTCTATGCTACTCAATACTCTCACTTAAATGTATCTCTGTAGGACAGATTCTTTCCTGTGCCTGGCCATCACATATTGAATGCAGAAGCTTTTTCTTTTGATAAAAGTCAAAAGCAGCCTCAGTCACTATGTACTTTTAAAATCCAAAATGTAATTCCCCTTTCTTACTTTAAAGACAGAATCTTTCTATTTTAATTGACAATGATGGTGAAACACTTGAAAAAAACAAGATCTAGCAATGCCTGCTCTTAGAAAAACAAACAGAATTTTTTTAACCTGGCACTTCCAGAAGGTTGCTTGCAGTTTTGAAAATGCCAGATTGGACAAAAAAACCCCAATCAACCATAAAAACAGAAGCAGTTTTTTTACTTGATAAAAACTTCAATTCTAAGGTAAAAACTGACACAAATTTTCATGTGACTTGCGTGTCTAACATTAATTCATAATCAGATGGCTAAACTACTGCCAAATTTCTAGTTGTGAGATTAGGTGAACACATACCATGCTACATGGGAGACCAATTCTACACCATAAAAAAAAACCACAACTGACTGAATTCTCCATCTCTAAAATATATCTTACCATAATTGTAGCTATTTCCTCAGGGTTATCACCATCCAAATCAAATTTGAAAGTAACCATTTTCCGATTGTGCGTCTCCAGCTGGCATTCCACTACCCGATCACCTTTGTTTGAAACCTAAAGCAAAGAAAATAATACTTCAAACCAAAACCACAAGAATCTAAGTTTGCTCAGAATTGAAAGTTCACTGGGACAAACTAACAGTACTGATACAATATAAACATGTTCTATCTTTTCAGTCTAATAAATGGTGCCATGATTTTTGTCTGAGGATATATCAAATATTCTGGAATAGTCTGTGGAATTATTGGTAGCTAAGCAAGTCAATTTTGACGTATTTAACGCTCTAAAAAGCCCTTAATAGACAATATTTGGAATGCTTGTAGAGGGTCAAAAGTGCATCATTACTACTGAACTATCCCTAAAATAAAAAATACTCACGTTTAGAATTCTCAATTTCGGCCTAGAAGTCTTCTCGTGGCGAGAGCGACTGCGGACAGACCTGCGCATGTGACGTTTCGTCGTCCTCCCTTCGTGCCTCCCACTGGAAGTTGGGACATTCTCGTTGCCATCACTCAATCCTGAAGCAACGTCAGAATGTGCACTAGAAACAAAAGGCAACTTTCTTTTAGTATCCATGCATTCCATAACTGCAACAATACTCTTTAACCCACCACATGATATTCTGTACTGGGAAGTGGGGTATGTGTGTTAATCATCAAGTAGAGGAAAAGAGTCCTGTTAACACTTCAGGTTGCTTAAATAGAAATTCTAATTATAATTGTTTTGCTACATCTCTTGCAAGCTGAGTTGTACAAATCTATCTTACGTTTTCAAGCTATTTGGAGTTTGAATTCTGCTTAAGGGCCAAAAGGACAAAAAAACTGTCTCATGATCCATTTGACATGACAAATAAAAAAGTTAATCACTATACACAACCTTACTTATTCCCTCCATAAACCACAACCTACTCCACCCTTCATGACCCTGTTTTTCCTCTAGGAACTTTAGTTACTCACATCCTCAAGAACACCCCCAGTGAAAAAAAAAAATCCCTGGCAAAAATATAAATCTAAGGATTATCCATGGAAGTATAATCTAACATATGACATTGAAACTCAGTCTGGTGAAAAGAAGCAATGCTCACCTATCCATAGAAGAAGCCAAAGGGGTAGACTGAGCAGGCTGTGTCGCTGGAAGAGTCTCTGAAGAAGCAGTCTGTGAGACTCCCTGAGTACCCTATGGATAGAAACCTACAATCAAGAACCCCCCCAAAGAGTACAGTTTCTCCAAGCAACCCAGTAGTCTTCAGTGTTTCCTCCCAAACCAGTTGCAAAGGTGAAAGCTCTGCCTTGAGAAGTTTAAACAGCTGGCATCTAGGGCAGCTTTAGTTTACAAAATACTCTAGAGCAAACTGCAGTGAAGCAAACCATCGTCTGAGGGGCGTTAGGAGAGGAAACCAGCCAAAAGATCCTTTCTACTGCCACATGTCACTACAGCTGGCCATGCAGTCACAGTCTTACTAACAGAATGTGCAAAAGGCAAGCCAATGCAGAACACAAAGACAATTCCAATTCTCCCTGCAAGAACCACGCTGCAAGGAATAGGCATAATGATAGATTCTGAAAGGCTATTGATTGCGGCTTGTCTTTGATATGGCAAAAATGTTCTACAGTACTAGCAAGAAGTGAAGTGTTTTACTGCTTTTTGCCTGCAGGATGCACACTCACTTCCCAACAGAACAACCAGTGGCAACAAGGTCCCCACATTGGCATGACATTCTGCTGTAAGAAAAAGGTAATTTGAAATATTAACTTCCAACTGAAGATATGCACAAGAAGGGATTAGTTCCCTACAGAGATACACTGTTGCAGGAGTCAAACATCCAACATCTACTGTTATATTATATTCCATATATTTACCTCCACGACTGCCTGCTGCGAGGAGGCAGATGAGGCCTGTTGTGCTAAACTCACAGGAGGCTGGGGCACCTGAACCTGTCCTCCCAGGCTGCCCATGGACACTAAAACATTCTGTTCCCCATATGGCTGCACAACAGGAGCAAGGTAGCCTGGTTGGGCCATTGCATCTGTGGGCAAGGGAGGGGACAGCACAGCAGAAGGAAGGCTGGCAGAGGCCACAGCTGAGGAAGGTGCAACGTTCGAGTCCCCTGGGTATTGCGGTGCCAGCCGAGATGGGAAGCCCTATAACAGAAATGAGGGAATCAAGTCAGTGAATGGCAGAGTTAATTAGGAAACAAGACAGTAATAGAAAAAAATATCAGTTCCAGAGGCACGTTCCAACTTTCTGTACTTGTTCAGGCACTCCCAAAATCTTCCCCAACAAGTGGAGCAAACTGCTCATGCAGCCAGCATGCAAGTCACCATGCCTGAACAAGCAAATTCCCACTCAGTCCCAAGTCTTAGGCAAAACAATCTTCATCTCCCAACTCTTGCAGCTGCCTATATAGCTTAAGATTTTAAAGCCTGAGATTAGAAATGAGCTTGAAGAATTTTCAGGCTGAACAGCTACAGCTCAGATGTTATACAACTGCTGCTGATTCTTGAGAATAAACTGCAAAAACACTCTTGTGTTCTTCCTGTCCTCTCATAATGAGCTGACCCAGAAACAAGGAACACATTTATCATTATTCAGGTTGTCACTTTTACAGTGAGTGATCTCAAAGTCGCTGAAGCAGTCTGTGCCCACCAGTCCAGCAGTTCACAACCAGCATCAGGTACTTACGTCACATCCAAGATCCATGCTGCCTGACTGACTGCTATGAATTCCATGTCCCACCCCTTCCCAGACTTGGAATGAAATACTGACATTGTTGAATATGCTGCCATTGATTTTCTTTCCAACACACATCTCCTTTTTTTAAATTACAATTTCTTATTTTCTTTTTCCCCAAGCTGACAGATCTCATGAATATATAGCTGTCCTCTTTCACACAGTGGTTGAACAAAGCCCTGCACTATGATTCTGTCATTTCAGACAAATTCCAGTGCCAAATACGAAAAATTCAAAATGCCTGGTTGTCCAAGGAGTTTTTTCCTTCTCTCCTCCTTAAAATGGTTCTTTACCGCACAACAGGATTTATCCTAGTGGCTTAATGGCTCTCATATGAGAAGTGAGCTGGCCAGGGCACACGGCTCAGATCTGGTACCTTAGAGAAACGGGCAAAAATGTGGAGAAGAGGTCTGCTGGCTTGCAACAATACCTGGTAAAGAGCATCTCCAGCAGGAAGTGAAGCTTCAGCAGCTTGTCCAATGCTGACTGGCAATCCCACGGCCTGGACAGTCGGCTGCAGGAGCTGCGGGAGAACCTGGCTGGGCAGCTGAGCCACAGGCTGCATCAGTGTGGGAAGCTGGCTAGGGACAAGGCTTGGTCCTACAGGAACAGCAGCTGCCGCAGCAGACGTGGCCAGTGTGAGCAGTGGCTGATTCATGCCAGCTGCCATTGAAATGGGCAGTGACTGGAAACCTGGCTGAGCCACTGTCACATGAGGAGCTGCTACAGGCAACTGAGACACTGGGAACTGGGGAACCACGGAAGTTGGCAAGGCCTGTCCCACGGGTAGGAAATGAGAACCAATGGGGACTGATGGGGCAACTGAAGGCTGAGGGAGAGAAGATGCTGCAACAGGTAATTGAGGCTCGCCTTGGATGATCGACACTGGTTGGGAAACAGGAAGCTGGGGAGGTAAAGAAAATAGAGATAGATATTTTGTTTTTTAAAGCAGGGTTGCGGAAAGCAGAGTTTTACACATTAGTCAAAGAAAGCATTATTCAAGTTACAGCACTCTGTTAAAGTGGCTGGGGAGCACAGTTGGCAGAGTGGCTGGGAAGCTGGCTGGAGTTCCAAACAGTCCTCACTTTGCAACACTTCCCTTGAAGATCTCAACAGGCTCTTGAAACAGACACCCACAGAGGGTGAAAGAGCAACATTTGAATACCCTGAAGCACTGATTTGTGCATAAACAGAATCAAATTCCCCTCAACTCCGTCCCCAGACCCAAGCCTGCCTTCTTACAGCAAAGAAGTGCAAATCTTACAACAAATCTGTCAGCTTTGAGTATGGGGACTAAAGCAAAGGAGAATCAAAACCCACTGTGCCAGCATTCAGAGAATGGCAGGGAATATGTCAATTAAAGCCAGCAAACGATGCAACTGGAAAGGCAGTTTAGATGAACAAGCAACAAAACAATAATTTTAAAAACAAAATTGCGGCTCACACATTCAACAGAGATATGAGCCAAAATGAAGCAATATTCAGTAACAGAAGCTTCTTGATCAGGAAGTAAAGGAGAAGAGCTGAGTAAGAAAGATGACAGAATGAAGGAAGGAGTCCTATAGTACACTACCTAAATAAGTGAATATGTTTTATACATGTAATGGTGCAGAAGATAGACAGTGGATGGGAAACAGAGAAATGACAAGTTCCTGAACATTGGTTCACAATACACCATTCATCAATATGCCTCCTGATATTTTTGACAATTTAAAGATCTTTGTGCATCGAAGTGCTCTCCTTCCCTCAAATTACTCATGACTACCACATGTAAAAGGGTTTCCAACATATTTTCCAACAAAACTGACAATTATAGTATAATACTCTTGTATAGTATAGTAAGAATACTCTTGTTTGGATGAATGTTTTGAAACCATTAGGAAAGATGACAAAGTGAAAGCAGCAGCATATTGAATCTACCAGCTGTGAAGAAGAAGAAAAAAAAAATCTGCTAGAAAGAATTTTGTTTACCTGTGTCCCAGCTGCTGCCTGAGGCATTGGCATGATCTGTGAAGTTTGAGTTTGAGAGACAGTTTGTCCAGGAGTGGTGCTGGCAGAAACTGAGGGCTGCTGCAGCTGGTATTGTCCAGGCTGTTGGGAAGAGGCTGGCTGCTGTGCACTCTGCAGCACGAAGAAGAGGAAGAAGCTGTGTTACTCCCCAGCAGAGGCTTTTTAAAGCATATCCTATTTAAATTCTGCTTTTTACTCTCTCCTAAGTGATACCAGTGGTTCTTCAGAATACACCAAGTCAATTAAGCTTTAGCAGTTACTTATTAGCATTACTAATAAATTCCATTATTGACACCAAATCTTGCAAGAGAATTCTCTCACCTGTGAAACCAAGAATGAAGATTCTATAAAGGAAGACAAGGCAGTTTAAAGAATGTTGCAGATCAGATTTCCAGTTAGAAGAAATTGTAAGAACGAAGTCTGCCTGTCTAGACAGTCTGATCTGCAAATCCTGACATGTCTCCCCTTGAAAAAGACCACCACTGCAAACTCAGGTGAAAGTTGAGGAAGACAGGCATGGGAAAACAAGCATTAACATTATTTTTAAAATAAATCTCAAAGTCAGTGTGTATCTCATAGCATGTTAGACTGGTAAGAACCAGAGGATTCCTTTGCTGCAAAACTATGGGTCAAATGGTGACAGAGGTAGTTAATTGCTCTTAAAAGGGTCATCAAAATTTTATACAGTGAGTACTTTGGTCCTGAGTTTAGGAACTGTGATCTTACCTGCTGAGTAGGCTGGGATGGCACCGATGCATTGCTTGAGGCTGGCTGGCCTTGCACCTGTGTCTGAAGGGAAACAAAAAGAGAATCAGCTGAGAAAAACTCTATGGTTTCTGCTGCAGGCAGTTAAAATAATTTCTGCCTGGAATAATCTGGTTGGAATATGTTTCTAGCTTGTCCTTTTGGACAAGCAGTCCTTCTGGCCAAATTTCACTACGACAACCAGAACAAAGCAGAGTGATCTGGAGGAGTTCTGAACGTCATTTTCAGTCTTCCAAAATAACCAACACAGAAAGACTCTGCAACCCACATGCCCCTCAACATGAGACAGATCAGCCTACCAGCTTCTTCTTCCACTGGTGATGCTTTAAGAGCAGGATGCCTTGGTATGGTAACTGGAAATAGATGTATTAAGTTTTACCTTTACATGTGCTATAAACACAGATAGGTGGGGCAATAAAAGGAGGCTACATGGAAATAAAACTACCCATTAAAAAAATCAAGCACGAAGATATACAGAATTCTAGACCAATTCCAAAGTACCCAGTACACATAAATATAACGAGTTTCCTTTGAGAGGCATGTCAAAACACAGGCTAATAATTATTTCCAGAGTTACTACCATTCAAAGGCTACCAAGAATCAGATATGGGGAAATATGAGGGTTCACAGTCTAGCCAAGACAGAATTTTTGAGTAAGCAACGAAAAAAATGGATGGGGGGCAGACAAATGAATGTGGAAGATGCAGAAGAAAATGGAATGGACTTTCATTATTTGTGGTTGACATTTTTTTATCAGATCCCAGGATCTGCATTATTGCTTTTTGTGACAACTGTATTTCTTTATCAGCTCCTGGGAGAGAACTAGACAAACACTTCAAGATGAGTTCCCTCAGCATGTACCATTTGGGTGAACTGCCTTTGTAAGAAGTATATCTGGTGCATATGTATCATACCAGAAATATCTATGAAAATTCCTTAATGTTATGATCATTCAGCTTGCAGAAGCTCATTAGGAACAAATCTGTTAAAATTCCATGCTTTTCTAATTATGGAAACTTCTAATTATGGAGACTGCCAATGAAGAGAACCATTTTTTTCTTTGCTGTTTTAGAAGCTTCAGGCCCTTCCTTTGCTAGGATCTACATCTGTTACATCCCACTGCTGTAACATGCTGCAACGTGCTGACATTGACTCAGGGTTTCAAATTCTAATTGTCTAATCAATTCGGTAAAAGGTTCCAGAACTTATATTCTGCCAAAAAAGTGAAATCTTTTTTTGTTTTCCAGATATATTTTATATCTGTCAGAATTCACCTCCTGAGTTTAACAAAGGTTTATGGAGAAAAAATCCCCATGTAGTTTTCAAAGTTCTTGAGTAGGAGAATGCATTCTACAATCTCTACAGCACAGCAGTTGCTGCCTATTAGACTAGTGATGAAAGCTGTTCCAGCTTTACTAAAACACCTTTAATATGCTTTACAGAAAGCCTTAAATACTTAGCTATTGATCTTAACACAGACAGGAAAAGTATTCTCCTTCACACATATCCCAAAGCTGCTAATACTCCAGTAACTAAAATGTCAAAGCCCCCAACTCCAAGGACAAAATAGGTTAGAGAGAAGTCTACTTAAAGTAAATCCTCTCTTTTCACAGAAAGTTATGAGACTTCAGACTAGGAGTGCAGACACAATGTATATAGACACACACCTCACAGTGTACAGAAGAGTGACCATTGCAAATGCAAATACCACATGTGCTGATAAAACACACATTTCCAAACTAAGCTTCAGGCCTCAAATTTTGCTATTTAAAAGGACACCACATAAGGCTTATAGGGTGGCAATACCAACTAGCAACAGTTGTTTGTGCCATAAATTGACTACCCAGACTGTTTAGCTTCTTCAAGTACTTCAACAAATACATTTCCAAATCCATGTACACATACACAACACAGCTCCTTCCATTCCCCTCTTCCCACTTTCTTTTTTCAAGTCTAGAAAAAGCTCTTGCATTTTGGACAGTCACCAAAAAAACCTTGTTGTCTAACAAAACATTATTTGTATGAAATTTCAACCTCTAATAAACACATTAAAATGGCTAAAGAGCAGCAACAGAAACACAAAGCAAGTTGTACTACTACTGCTGATTCTAACTGTGAAGAAGATATAATTCATTAAAACTACTGTTTAAAAGCCAATTTGATACTCCTGCAATGTCTCACCAAAAGAACAGCCAGTCCCAGGAGGAATACTGACCATTTTTTACTTTAACACAAAAGCCCTACCAATATTTTAGCCAAATCTGAATACAGACCAAATGGTTGCTAATGCCTCATTATTTCATAGCAACCTGGTTAAGTTACAGAGATCCTAGTATAGACTCAGTGGAAAGACACCCCATGAATGCTAATTCTTAGAACCACATGGAGCAGGTCTAAAAGCAAGGTTTCCCTTTTAGTATGACTTATAAAAAAGCAGTGAAATTGTGGAAGGGTTTGCTCCTGTAACCTGAGGATAGGATGCAGGTGGTCCTGATGAAAGCGAGGTGGACAAGGCCTGCTGAGTTGAGGCTCCCTGGGGGAAGCAGATGAAGAGCTGCGACTCCTGCAACACCTTCTGAGGAAGCTGAACAATGGGCAATGAGAAGTCTGAACCAAAAGCAGAAGATGATCCCCCTATAGGGGGAGGAGACTGGAAATCACCAGTGTCAGAGGAAGTCAGCTGTGAGGAATCACTGGAGTATTCTGGGCTTCCTTCTGGCCAGCTGCGCCTGGCAGAGCCCCCTCTGGGACCCGCTACCCCCGCACCAAGATAGTTACACTGCTCCTCTGTCACAGGCTGAAGCCGACCATGCGACCCTATGCCTTGGCTGGACTCCTCTTGGCTGCTCTCCATAGAGCCCCGGCGACTCCTGTAGGCCCGTGGGGGTAAAGCTGCCCCTTCTGCCGGAGCAGAGCTCTGTGTGTGCACATGGAACTCAAAGACACAGCTCGCTCTGCCATCAGCACTGTGAGAGAGCACAGCCGGGGCTGAGTGCGGAACAAATACCTGGTGGAACGTCATCTGAGCTGGCTCTGCACTCAGGGGAGCTGAAACACTGGATAATGGAGAAAGGGGACCCACCCCAGAATCCAGCCTCAGGTTCTGAATGTGTCTTGCCAGGTATGTTTGCCCCGATTGAAAGTCGAACACAGAGCTTTGTGGAGGACCACCTTGCCCATGGTTTGACTCAGAGACCTGCTTCAAATGCTGTTCAGTTGCGTGAGAGGTATAAGCTACTGGATCATACTGCTCCGATACCTGTGATGGATAGTGCATGCCCACCAAATACACAGCTTCTGGATGCATCCTGTAGTGAGCATCCTCTGGAGGTGTTGGTCCAGATCTATAGTCACTGTGGACGGGAGCTTGCTCAAACACAGGATTAACTTGCACATGCAGAGGCTCTCCAGCGACTCTCTGAGCTGCTGTGCCCAGCATAACAAATGCCTCTGGAGTCCAATTGGTGGGACTACCACCAGGTGGAACTAAACTCTGGCCAGTCTTCAGCAATGGCTGGAAGTGGCAAGTTTGGGCTTCCAAAAATGAAGTGCTCTTGCGCCGCTGAGCAATTGCCACCTTCGGAGGGCAGACAGGTGGTGGCGAGAAAGACACCGGCCGTTCATGAACGTTTGGGAAAAATATCTGTGAATCTGGGAACGGTGGTGTTCCCCCACGAGGATGCTGAGGCTGTATTGACATGAACAAGACAGGTAATTCATACATTAAAAGTGAAAGCACATCAACATGCACAGTTCACTAGGCAGTTCTGTGAAGTAACTTTATAGAATTCATACTCAATTCATGGTCAAAAACATACAGTACTTAGGAAATTTAGGTGAGTTGTAAATATCCATTAAATACATCCATGGCAGGCATAGCTATAATTGGGAACATTTGCTAGTGTTAGAGCTGCTTTTCCAGTTCAATTCCAATAGTTCACAAAAAGAAACCAATTTTGCTCCTGACAATGGAATGAGACTTACTGTCATGGCCTATCCATTGTGATCAGGGCTTGAAATCCAATCAACCCCCTGAGGTCACTGCCATATGTGGAATATGAAATTCAGAACTTGAGAGCAGCAACAATACAGAGCCTCTAATCTGCACTTAGAAGATGACATTATATATTAGTATTTTCCAATATAAAAACCACAGTGCTAGTATGTTCTGTATCCTATCCAAAAAGTTAAAAAGAAACCTTTTATAAGACAAAATTGACCATTTAATCACTTATGATCATACCCTTTCATATAGAAAATTAGCACTCATTGAAACAAACTTAACCCTTGCCTGGGCAATAAAACATTCACAGGTTTAACAGCAGAAGAGTCCTCAGACAATTCCACTCCATCTGAGGTACCACTTCAGATGAGGCTCATCTTATTCAAGATTTGTAGGGAATACTTCACTAAAAAATTCTATGTAAGAACATCAAACAATTTAGTAATTTTGCATCTTTTCATGTCTGCCTGCAATATGTCCAGAGACAATGTATTCTCTTCCCTAATGGAAAAAAACCTTGTAGGAGTCAGTAGTAAATATACTGTCCAAGGCAAATGGCATTTATTACTTTTTCAAGTTGCTGTTTCTACACTGTTTACTTTCTCCCCAGCCTCTTTTGTCCGGAAAAGCAGCAGCAAATTTCCATATTGACCAACACTAATGAGAAGTTCCTACAGATGAAGTACCTTTCCTATGTTCTAAACCTGGTTCCACTTACTTCATTTACACAAAATGCTTCTCTTATTTTGTGTAAACTGAAGCTCAAAATGGAAAAGCAACTATCTCCTCCATTGCACGTTATCTTTACATCTGACTTTCTAAGAAACATGAAACTACTGTTTCTTCCCATTAAGAAGCAGTTGAAGTGGCATTTCTGATAAGAATTTACAAAAAAAGCCTCAAAAGTATTCATACTCTAAACATCTAATATCAGTATCACAGGTAGCCAAAGCTTTAAGAATAAGCAGCCACAGCAATCAGGCTTTAAAAGCTGGTTGTTTTTCTGCAGGGCTTAATTAACATTCATTGTTTACTTAGAAATTGAAAAATAAGCCTTCTGACTTTGGGTAATAAGAACTAGTCTTCCCTTTACCTTCTGTGGTACAACTGGGTAATTTACATTTATACTATCCTAAAAGACAAGAAACAAGCAGTCAGCCACTGTTTGATAATGTTTACATGTACTGCTTCATAGAAATAAATAAAAATAACAAAATCAATATTCCAGCAGCACAGTATAAGGTATTGACTCTTCAATTTCTCCCTTGAAAAATGCCCAGAGCCCAGGATGTATTTAATGATAACTTATCTTACTGTGCCAGGAGGCAAATGGCAACACATACAGGACTGACAGAGAGGGAGGGCAGGCTGGAGCGTCGATGCTTGCGTGGAGAGGCAGAGTGCATGGGCAGGACACTTTCCAGGGCTTTAGAAAGCTTTTCTGCAAAGGTTTCTTCAGGGACAGTCCGAAGGCAGAAAGGAGAAAGAGGTGCAGACAGCACTGGTGGTGGGGTGCAAGGAGCACTGAGAGGGATGCAGGACATACAGGGAAGAGCAGGAAGGTGGGGGACACAAACTGACATGCTACGACCACGTTGAAGCTAAAGGAGGAAAACAAAAGTTAAGAATTGAACACTTCAAAAAAAAAAGTAATAACAAAACCAGCAAAAACTATAATGAGGTAGAAAAAATGAAGACACACAATGGAAGGCCCAATATTGACTAATATGTGATACCACAAGATATGAGAATGCTGAATGAATGCCAAGACACACTGGGAACAGGCTGTGTGCACCTCTGGGGAGCCCAGTTTGCCTTAGGTTACTGAGCAGTGTGGAAAGCTCCCTGGTACCCTTATGAGAGAAGGCAGATCAGACAGAGAGTGTTTTCTCTGGGGCCACAGACAGCCCATAGAGTGTGTATTCATAGTATCTGGTAGTCTGACAAATAAAAACTTAGATACTAATGAGCTTTCAAACATTCATTAGTTTTTAGAGTGAATGTGTGTTTACAGGTATCACCTAGTTCCTCTACTGGGGCAGTTGTTCTGCCTGAATTATGAGAACTAAATGTATGCAGCTGGCTCTTTATTAACTGAAACATTACCATAAAAAATTTAAACCCTACACTCTCTGCAACATGAGTTGTGGAAAAAAAACCCCTCAGTTTAATCTGTGGAAAATTCTGTAAAATTAGTCTTAGACAAGCATCTTCCAGATGCTGGACCAATAAAAGCATCTGGATTTTGTAATCTTGACAATTTTGCAATCCAGAAGGCCACAAGTCAAAATCCAATCAAATCAGAAGAAAGATAATAAAGTTTTGAGGTTGCATTTGCATTTTTGGTTTGGAGGGTTTAGTTATTGATTTTATTTTTTTGGTGTTGTATTGTGCTTTGCTGTGGGTTTTTTAAGTGAATGGAAACGTAATGTTTTAAAGAGGCAGCATACACCTCTTATGGAGGTAACTAATTAAAATCAAATCCAGACCTCCAGAGAGAAAACAGTAAGATATTCAGGGGAGATCTAATTTCAAGATTTCTGTTGTGAGAAATCTTACTAGACTGATTAAAAATTTGGGACAGGTAGAAAAGAACTCAAATGGTTAACTAAATACATCTTCATCTATTCCAAGGCAGGAGTAGCTATACATCATCCCTGACTAATTTAGTTCAGAAACATCTCCATTGATGGAGACTACAATACTTATCTTTGTTGAGTATTAAAAAAAAACCTTCCCAAACAATAATTCCATGCTGCAATGTAGATTTATCACTCCTTATTCTAACAACAATATTGTGATCTGATTAGCCTCCTCTTACTTCATAGCAGTCTTTTATTGCTTTCTCTCTCCTCAAGCTTATCTTGTATAGACTCAACTATTTCGGTCTTCCCACATAAACAACACTTTTTTTATTTCTCCTAGGGTTTTTTTAATACTCTCCTCTGGATTTTCTCCCAAGCCACCCTCCAATTCATTCAACCAAGGTGCCTAGGATAGACTTACCAATAGCCAAGAGCAGAACTACTATTTCATAGAATGGGATGTTTGCCTTTTTTCAAAAGCATGATGTTTTTGACCATGTCCAGCTTGTGGTCCAATATAGTCCCTGACTTTTTTAAAATTTATTTTGCAAAATGGCTGCCTAGGCAGTGGTTACTCATTGTGTACTTATGTAGCTGATTATTCCAGTTTAAGCACGAACCTTGTTCTTGTCCTGATCAAACTGCATTCTGTGAGTCTTTTTAAGGCCATTTCTTCAGTTGTCAATATAATTTTGACCTGTCAGCCCCTTCCCAACAAAGGGTCAGTAGTCCCTGTAGTCTGTCAGTCTCCTGGTACCACTGTTGTCATCATACAGCATGAGCACATTTTTGCAGCAAACTAAGCAGCTTAGCTATACCACTATCATATGCTTGTTTTCCCTCCTCCTCCCTAAAGATTCTGGTCTTTCAACCTGGAAGCCAGCCATCCCAAGAGAGGGACATGGCTTCTGGTCCAGTATGTGCCCACACACCAAAGTATGGCTTACCCAGAAGATCAGCTTGTTTAGAGGGATTAAGAACTCATCATCAAGGACTAACAGTACCACATACCTCAGGTTAAGTGTCTTTGAAAAAGAGGGAGATGCTTTGATTGTGGGTGATCACAGCGTGTTTGCCAAAATCCTAGTTACACCAGTGATTCTGTAATAAAGCCTACAACCACAGGTACCAGCAGAAGTGAGGATCCTCAATCTTAAGTGTCTCCATGATGGTATTTCTACATTATACCATAATGTCTGCCTCAATCTTGGATTTTTATTTGTGTAAAAAACAAGCGACATGGGAACCACTGAAGACAATATAAAAGTAGCAGAGGTTCTACTCCAGAGTTAGAATAGATTTCTGCAGACTCTCTTACTCAGATCTAAAAACATACCAAGGAAAAAACAAACCAAAATAAAAGGGCAACACAAATGAACATAGTAGGAAAAGTATTTGTGCCCAGTGCAGACTTTCCAGGGAAAAGGAATACGCATGATGAGCAAATCAACACAAGCTAGAAATAAAACTGGGAACAAGGATGTGGGGTCTTTTCAGTCTGGACTTCTCACATGCAATATTCTGTAACAGTTAAAAAAAGTCTTACCTGCAAAATCTGTAATCAAAGTCTCACAGAACACACACAGCAATTTCATACAGCAGCTTCAATTACTCTAATCCCTTTCTACAACCTAAATCAGCAGCTTCATGCCTGGTAACTTCATATACACATACACACACCACCTTCCCAAGCAAGATTAAAAACTTATTTTCATGAGGTAGTCTTGTTCTGAGGATATGACTTCCATTCACAAAAAACAACTAACCCATCATTCTGCTTCATTGTAGCCAAGATCAAATAAAAGCTTTAAAGACAAAGATGCTCTTGCACTTTTCCCTCCCGCTCTAAAATCAGTCATCTTGCAAGGAAAAAAAAGCCCCTGAACTCCTCCCATGTGGAATTTGTATCCTATGCAAAACAAAATAGATATGGAAGATGGCCTGGCAGACTTTCCTCTCACCTTCCAACAGACATAGAAAATCAAGTAATTCCATGCATTTGCAGTGCTGTAAGGTCTGGCTTACCGCTGCAGGTGGTTGATATCCTCCATGCTGCTGGGACTGCACTTGGCCGACTGAAGCTGGGTATCCCTGGACTCCAGTGCTTGAGACTGACTGGTCATGCTGGGAGCCATAGGACACAGCCTGCTGACTGCTCACAGATTCAGTGTACACAGATGATCCCTGGCCACTGTCAACTGTTCCATCAGCTGCAAAAGTTAAGGATAAAGATCTGCATTTCAAGAACTGTGATCTGGATTAAAAATTTGAAAGATCCTATGACTGAGCAAATATTAAATTGATTTTTGTGCCATGTCACATGGACCTTTATTAGCATTTTGCCTCTTGTAATATTTAAGCTGATTTTAAAATCTTTTTTTCCTTCATTATGCCTTCCCCTAAAACCCTGAAAAAATTACTCATTTCAAGAGTTCTTTGGGAAGACATTTAAGAATAAACTACATTTCCTACAAAAGGCTAGATTATAATTAGAAAACTAAATTCCACATTGTTATGAATGATCTTTCAAGGCTTATTAATCATTATTTTTATTTAATTTTACACAGACATTTAAAATAGGTGTGTTGTGCTGGCTGGCAGATGTACCGTGTAGGCACAGTAAGTGAAATAGGCACAATAGCCAATTTAAAATCCCTGTTATCTAAAGAGCAGACAGTAATTTGCTTTTTTAACTTTATCATTCCAATATGGAAGTTGTCATCTTCCATCATTATTCAAATAGTGATTCAAATGCTGGCATGGAAGAAGAGGAAAAGACAAGATTATTAATTCATCTTTTCATGTACAGTATGTAAAACAGAATATTAAGACCTTTCAGTAAGAAAATTATGAGCTGAACTACTTGTAAATTAATCTCATTTCCACTTTAAAAGTAAGCTAACAAGGATTCAAATAAGTGGTTTTAATAGCCTGATCTGCACTGGTGCAGGAGCATACAGCCTTCTATATACTAGAATATTGTATATAGGATATAGAATATATCCTATATAGTATAGGCCAGAATATACTGTCCCAGTAGGAGGGCAGCAAAACCAAGGGCACGTGTTCATGCTTTAGGTGCCCCAGTTCATCTGGATTATTGCCTTGAAACAAAGAGAAACCATTTTGTGCTAAGACACTGGGCTGTGAATTGTGCCAAGCCTGGGCTTAGCTGAACCACAGGAAAGCATCTTATGTTGCTGTGCTCTCTAGTGGTCTATCATTCTTCAGCAGCAGCAATGGCAGACAGCATCATCTTAAGGGATTTACTGCTGCACCCATCAAAAGTGTAAGACTAATGGGAGGAGCTGTGTAAGTGCAAGAGTTCCTAAAGAAACCAACTGAGGCACTTACAAAGAACAGATATACTGGGTTGCTGGAACTGCAGCTGTTGGTGTTGATCAGCCTCCGGCTCTTCAGGCTCCACTTGTGTCGAAACCGACGCTGAAGCAGTGGGGACAGGAGTAGTACCAGTGACAGACTGGGGATGCTTTGACCCTGCATGGGAAGCACTTGATGGCTGCTGTTGCTCCAGCTGCTGCTTCTGACTACCTTCTTCCTGAAGTATATTCTCCTGTTCTTCTTGCACCGACTGGCGCTGCTCTCGCTTGCGCTTAATCAAAGATACCCTGTCCTTGATAGCCTTCGCCATTGTCTTGTGATCCCCTTCACAGACATAGCCAGACTCCACCTGAAGGAGGATACATTCACAGAATTCACACTGCCACAGACAGCCCCTGGCCGAGTGCTATGACAAAGCTACCACTTTCTGGCACTAACTTCTCATCTACACGCTTCTGAACCCATTTACTTCCAGACAGTAACAGCAGAAACAGAGGCTGACCGACCACATTTCACTGTCACACAACAGCGCTACTTCCACAGCTTTGTCAGACCACCAGCACTTACCATTTCCTGTGCTACATCCTCTGGGACATCTCTCTCCAAATCAAATGAAAACTCTATTGCCTCATTATCTTTGTATTTGCCCTTGAGTTTTTTGATGTCTTCAATTCGCAGCCAGAGTTTAATGGCAATTTTTTCTCCATCATCTTCTTCTGCAAGTTCTACCCGTACTCCTGTCTCTTCTTGGAAGAAAGCATGATTCAAAAGGTCCTTAATAGCATATCTAGATATTGGAAAAGAATGTAGAAAGCACATTCAGTTATCAGGATTTCATCAAATATTAAGGAATAACCTTGCCAGACGCTTCCCTGATTTATTTTTTAAGTTTTACACCGTTTTGAATCACCTCATGCACACAGTTTGGTATAATTAGCAGCTTTGTCCTGAAGGCACAAAAGAGATTTACAAGCACATCTTGTGATTAACAATCACAGTTAACAGTTTAAACTAAATGGCAAGAAATAAATGATGTGCAGCAACAAAATTAACTTCAAATGAGAAAAAAAATACTAAATTGTTTAAAAGCAAGAAAAAGAACTGAAACTAAAAATACACAGAAACACCATCAGAAGCAAAGCTTCAAGAGTTAAGTAAGGGGATGAATAAACATCCATGAACAAAACTAGTTCTGACAGAACAGAGGGCAGCTAGAGGGTGGATAAAAGTCTGAAATCAAACATTAAGTAAGCAACAACCATGTAAAAGCAGAAAACAAAACAAATCCCACAAATAAGCCATCAGAGCAGTCACAGATTTCCTGTGACAGTGTAAGTTAACCACTTGAAACAGAAGCCATCTTGCAGAAAATGTGGATAAAATGAGCAGCAAGAATTTAAAACTTATTAAGAGTCCTCAAAATAATCAATCATACCAACAGAATCAAAGGGATAAAAAATCCCAAAGGATTACAGAAAAACCAATGAATCCAAACACCTGGAAACCTGGAAGGATTATTTTTGCTGACAATCACTGAATAGGAATCTACCAAAGAAGAGAAGCTGCAGAAGTAATACTGACTTTCCAATTTTCACCAGAACAAAGGAGACCCCAGTAACTAACTGGATTTGATATGGTCACACATAAAGGACTCAGAGAGCAGCTAAAACCTGTATCTGCAAAGCAAGTACTTACCTTTCGCCCTTGTTTTGCCGAATGCATCCCTCAATAATCTCCTTCACTTCAGGGATTGCTACTTTATCGAAGCTGGCTGGCTTGACACCCTGAAACACACAAGCAAAACTAAGAAACTGCAAGGCCCATTTGATTCAAGTTTTAACTGTGTTGACATACCACCTATTTTCACTCTCTAGATAACTGACCTAAATAACTAGTGCAAATTAAGGCAAAGTCTGACCCCAGGACTACTGCTCATTTGTTTGTTGGGGACTTCTGCAAACGTTCCACATGCCCCCCCTTCTCATTTCCCAGCTCCATTTCTGTAATAGAAGGCATTGGCACTTGGGTCCTCAAGTTATGATGGGGGAGCTGTTTAGTTTCCAAAGAAGTTGTCCTGGTTAGAGGAAAGTGCACAGACTGGACTGAGAATGGAAGGAAATAGTTTCTATGTAACACTAATGCAGGAAACTACAGGATTAATTTAACAGTCTTCAAAGCATTCAGTTGCTTCCCAAAATGTTTCCAACCTGCCATTATATAAAGTAATGTTTTTTACAGGAAAAACCTTAGCCCAGGATGATCTGACTGTCCAATCTTAAAAAACCCAAAAACCTTCCAATATCTCAGCTCTCCTCCAAAGGCCTACTATACCTAAACCACATCCTGCATCACTGTTGTTGTGAGTTCAGGGAAATGAGCTTAGCAATACAGGTCTGTATAAAAGCCCTTCCACAATACACAGCAACCCTTTTTCCAATGCATGCTGAAGCCACAGGGGGAAAGCAAAACAAAATGTATATAAGAACAACCACCCAAAGCAGTAAAACAAACATGCCATGAGATGTGACCATCTGGGAATTCTGAAAAACATTTCAGGCAGAGAGCCAAGCTTCATCACTTAATCACGGCCAAAAATGGTATTTTGGGGCTAATTGTCCACAACAACAAAATCTGACACCCAATTTTACTTGATTTAGCCTTTAGTATTAAACTCTGTATTTTAGACAGCAAAGTGAGAGAGGATGAAGACATGCTGTTCAAATGTTTGAACAGAGCTTGTGTTCTCAAGCTGAACAACTCTGAAATTATACACCTGATACACCTGACCCTGTGTCACTGCTGAATGACAACTAAACACGAAGCGAAAACCACAGCTCTGAGGTACAGAAATAAATGAAACAGCAGTACAAGCATTGTGATTTGTGCCCTAAACAGAAAGTACTTCTCCCAGTATCCTACAAAATACTGGTGACATCAAGACATGATCCTTCCCCATTGCCCTATTGTGAGCAGGAAACAACCCTTGAAATAGAGAAGTTTGCATCTAAACCCCAGTCTTTGCACCTACTGACCCTGTACTCAGAGCTCTTAAAGGAAAAAAAAAGCCAACAAAAAAACCCCATACTGCAGAAAGGAAACAATTTATTTGATAAAAACCAGTATGCTCTTATAACAGGAAGGTTATAAGTACTGAAACACAGGCTGCCAGTGAACATTAGCTGAATGCTTTTAGAAGCTTTGCTTCTAAGCCTTAGGAAAATCAATGTCCTAGGTAAAAGATCAGATCCAAGCTTGGATGGGTAAGTTTCAGTCTGCAACCAGGCCTTATAATAAACCTCCAGCTTCCAAGGACACAAAGCTCTCCACACTCAAGGGATTTATAAAACTCTGCTCATACAGACTTGTCAGAGATGCCCACCTTTCATTATGACCAATTTAAAATGGTCGCAGAAGTTCAGGTTAATATATGAAGTATAGATATTTCTATATATATATAATTAAATGTTCTCCTGTATAACATATATAATCTATGCAATAATTATTCAACTCCTTATTGCATATATTCCCATCTAAATCTGCCCAAGTTTAACACATGTAAGTCTCCTAAATAGCTCAAGCCTCAGGCATAACAGCATGCACTGACATTCATTTACATTGTGGCAGCAGAAGGATGATGTCAAATCTGTGACCTCATTTCAGAAAACTAAAAGCTAGTATGAGGAAGACAACTGGTACAAAAAAATATCAGCATAATGAAGCCAAGATATTAATTTTCTTGTTAATTATTGTACCACATGCTCTGCTCTTGCACAGAGCCTGAAAAGTTAAAGCTAAGCATAGATTTTAAAATCAGTAATTCAGTCTGCTACCCTGCATTTCTCACTGTTGAAAAAAATTAAACACTTGTCCAAAATCTTCAGGCCCCCATTCCATGAGGACCATTTTACAATACCCCATTTTGGGAATTCCAAACCAAGAGTTTAGTTAAAAAGTGAAGCTCCTGCCAGCCTTCTCCAGCAGAGCTTCCCTGTTCCAACTGCTCCCCAGAAAATCTGGGGAAACACCACACTAGAGCCTAAAACCAACACAGGATTCCATGCTCAAGCAGCTCCCTATTTCTCATTTCTCCACAGTCCATGGGAAGGGCTGCCTAAGCCTCCTCTTCAGCTCTTCAGCTCTTCAGCTCAGATACTGCACTTCATCAGCTTTCCAAACCCTTTTGTTCCCTCCTGTAAGTACTAATGGAAGTGTTAAACTATTTTATAAAACAAGACAGGGGTATATAAAAGATAAAAAACCAATAAATCAGTGAAATCTTTTCTACCAGAGCTGCCTATACACCTTAATCTGCCATCACACAGAAACCCAAGGGAGGCCAGGCCCTGAGGTTCACAAAACCCTGATGTGTGCATGAGCTGGGCAGCCAAGCATACCTTCAGCAATTTCTGAACCCAAAGGCACTCAAGGAAATGTTAAGCCAGACAGAGTTTTCTGGTTTCACCACACTTAAAATAAGTCACATTTCTATGTGCTGCTCTTGGTCCTCAAACTCCTTAGAAGAATCACAGGACAACTCAAATCCTAATCTAGTAGTAGTTTCCCAGTGGCAGTTCATTAAGAACTAAACAACCAAATCCCACTAGCATTATTTCCAAGTTTGCTAAAGAAACAGCAGGAAGAGTTCCCACAAAGGGGAAAAAAAAGTGCAGACAGGTATAACAGGCACACATGAAAATCAACATTTTTTTAAGCTACTGTTCTAATCACACATACTGGCAGTGCTGCTGAAATCAACAGCCTCTTTTTCTCCATTTCCCATTCCCACACCCGTGTAATTTCCTTTCTTTTGCCAGCAAACACATTTATACAGTTGCAAATGAACCAAATCACAGCATGTATCAGACTTGAAACAAATCCAACCAAAAAAAGGCTGCAGCAGCCTCCAGTGAGCTGAAGTTCCCTACACTGCTGCTCGAGTTCTCAGGTTTACAGGACAGCCAGGGCAGAACTGCTTATTGTGAAAGGACCAATAACTTAAAATAAAAATCATTGAACACTTAGATTTTGAGAATACCTCTAAAATATGGATATTTATGTAGGTAACCACAGATACAAAACTAAAAACTCACAGTTTGCATGTTAAGCATAAGAAAGATTTCATATTTTACTTATCTTAGTTGTGATAAAGTCTGTGATTTTATCAGATTTTAATCAGGTAAAAAAAACATGTTCCAAAATTCAACATATAGGGTCATTTGACCAACTAAGACAAGTTAGGTGTCCTCAAAAACACTATATTGCCAGGAAACTTTTAAACCCCAAAGTATAAGCTATCCAGAACTCTTAACAATTTTTGCCTAGAAACATGTAATATTTTGCATTAGTTAGATCACCAGATTACAGAGTCAGTAGTTTAACATCTTGTTCTAATGCAAGAGATACTGAAAATATAATTTACTTCGCCAGAGAAGGTACAATCAATGCTATGTAACTTCTACAACAAATGAAAATGAAGGCAGATGAAGTGTTACATACCCTCAGACATTCTAAATTTAAGAAAAAATACTTAGATTTGGACCAAAACCATAGGTGGAAAATAGCAGAATCAATTAATGCTCCAGCCTTGATGGTTGGGATTTTAATTTACATTTTAAAAAACTACAGGAGAAAAAGTTTAAAAGCTAAGAATCAGACTATGCAAATGCAAAGCAGTTCAAAAGACTTGTAGAGAACTCTAATTCACCTCCAAAATACTTCCCTGTGGCTACACACACTTGACAAATCTGAAATTCTTACCTCTTTAGCACAATCCTTGTGAGAGCAGCAACAGTGGGACTTAACAATCACAAATATGGGACAGATCTCTCTTTTTGTGAAATCCATCAGGAAAAGAGAGGCACACACACCACAGAGGTAGCAAGGTGCTATTTTCCGACGGGCCCCCACTGGGCTGTGGACTTAACGCACAGCAGAAGGAAAGCAGACATCAAGGCTAGAAGGGAGCATTGTTTTCTCTTTGACACTCCTTTCCAAGCCCAGTACATGAGGCTGCAGAGATTTGAGCTCAATATCTGCTTTTGTCACTCTAATACTGAATAGAAAGAATCAGTACAAGCAAGAGGTAAGCGCGTCCCTCTCTGCCTGCCCAGCCTCGCAGAAGTGACAGCAGAAGGATCCTTTACTTCCTCTGCATGTCCCCGCCCTCCCACTGGCTGCTCTGCCTGTCTCCACCCAGGATTTCTGCAAGAGTTTAAGGCTCTGAGTGTGATCATCATCCAGTTCCTGCTGCTGCAGGAGTACCTGTTGGACCAGGACAAACAGGTCACTCTGTTGTGCAGGGGAATGAAGGCACCTGCTGCTTCTCCTCTCCTTTCCAGGCAGTGCACACACAGCTCACTGCCATTCAGTCTAACTAAACACAGGGCAGCACTAAGATAGTATAATGCATTTTGCTATCAGTGGCAACACCATCTAATTTCCTTTTCCCTTAATGTGAGGGCACAGAGATTTCAAGGTGATTTTTGAACTGCTGGACAATGTTTAGAAAGCTGCATTGTTGCTTGGTTTACACCACATGCTCACAAGCAATCCAAAGTTGTATTTTCTAGTGCCTCCCGCTAGGTTTCAGACCTCAACCTGAAGTTTGATTGATTGGTTTTTTTTTCCCTTCTGATATCTAGTTCCAAGCAACCATTGTAAAACCCATTCATTAATCAAATCAGCTGGCCATAGCTTCAAGGTTTGGGGTTTTTTATTGTAAGGACATAAGGAGCAATGCTAAAAAAGATCACATACACTGTTTTAAAGATGAAGTTAGCAAATTAATTTTGTCAAGCTAATGGTAATGAACTGTGATAAAATTCAATTTAGAATTATCAAGATCACTTTTCACCCCAAAATAACATACTCAGTTCCTCAAGCATACCACAGTTATACCAGTAGTGTTTTTAGAGTATACACCATCAGTGTTGCAAAAGCAACATTCCACACACTTAATTAAGGCTACACTTTTCTGGGGTACATGGCATGATCTGCAAAGATCATTCAACATTTCAGCTTTCCACAAGTCGAGTCTACCTGCCCCATCTAACCACAGCTCTTGCTTCACTCTTTTCAAAGATGTTTTAACTCTAAGAGCCCGAAAAGAATTCTACAGTAACTGATTAAACTTCTCAAACAAAATGTTCTAACACTGCAGTCCAGAAGCTAATAGCACCAGCAGCAAAGTCAAATCACACAAACAAAGTAATTAAAGTGTCTATATTTCCTTTCTGCTAAGTTGTTACCATTCTAGTTTGAGCCAGTCCCAGGCTGCCACAAACCATTAATTCAAGAATTTAGAAAGAGCATATGATTGCAGTGGAAAAAAAGATCCAACCTCTTTCCTCAGTTCCAAAGAAGCCCTCAGGCAATGGTATATATAGCATTTAAACTGGTTTACCCCGTGATCTCCTAAATTTCACTACCTGCAATTAGTTACTTACCCAGCCCTCAAAACCTGCATCTTTAACCATTTTACCACCTCTAATCCTTCAGCTTCATCTTGCTGCCTGTTCTAAGAACCATCTTTCAGATTTAGTTTTTTCCTTATTTCACACAGGATACTCCTGAAACTGTGCTGATAATTCTCAGAACCCCAGTTCAACTGAATACATACTATGGTAAGAAAGACTTCAGCTTAAGATTTGCTCAGTTCAAGAGACATATGGTTTGCCTACAGAGGACTGACTTTATTGTTCTGGTTAAAAAGCAAACTAGAGTAGGTTTTTTAAAAAAATAGAAATTATAGAAATGCAACATACTAAACAGAAGTTAAAACCAAGCTTCACTGATGTCAGTATTTTCATAGCAATTCATTCTGGACAATTGATAATTCTGCCAAGAATTAAATTGGTAAATCCTGCAGCATAAGCTCTGTACCAGATCAGTATCCTAGCAGAGTAAACAGCATTACTGCAATACAAGCAGTGGAAGCAGATGAAAGCTGGAGAGAGCCAGAGCCAGCTCATGAGGCATTATTCAGGCCAGGACAGGCCTCACTGTCTTCCCTTCTGATCAAAAGCAACGACTGCACACTTTGAACTTGACAGATCTACCATGTTCCACATCACAATTTCCCATCTCAACTATTTGAGAGCTCTATGCCACTGAAACACTTTAACCAAATGGCCTTCATCCTCTGCAGTGCAGAGTGTGTAAGTGTGTGTAAGTTACTTAAATCACATGACCCTTAACTTTCTCCAAACCAACAGGTAAACATGTGTGCCCAGAGTTCAGAATCACATTGTGAAGACAATGGCAATGCTTTAGAATTTCTACAGGCCTGATGGCTGCAACCTCACTGACCACAATTTTGAGTCATCATTAGAGGTCAATCACAACAACAACAATCACAAATTACTAGATATACAGAACTAAAGTTGTTATACACACAAGATATACCTGCATCTTGATTGACACACTCTAATTGCTTCTTCCCAAAGTTAAATCTGTATAAGAGAAGTTTTGATGGACAGAACAAAACAGACTCCTCATTTGGCCAGCAATTGTTGGTCACTGTCACCTTCACATACATATCCTACAGGTGATCCACAAGCCCAAGAGTTGGAGAATACTGACAGCCTACTCAACCAACTTGTCTCTCAGAGTCTCAATACTGTACTTTTATCTACTAAAGCCAGAGATTTTACACCATTCAAAGCCTTACAAGACTGCTATAGGATACTACAGTTCTGTTACTTTGATCCCACACATTTAAGTTTGAACAGGAACTAGGTTATAACTCTTCTTAGAAATCGCTGGCTGCAATCCTCTCCAACACTCTCACGTAAAACTCAGTAACTCAAGTCAAAATTCACTGTATTTGTGGTAATAGTGAAATGATGTGCACTACTGCAGAATATATACTATGGCTCAGAGCCACCCCACTGACAAGTGATCCAGGCCCAGTAAAAAAATTATTTTAAGTTTTTACTTAAGACAGAGAAGTCCACTGTTCTTCAGAATCAACAGGTAAATAAAGTATCATTTATTTCAGAAGTCCAAAGAATCTGAAGCTAAGAATATTGATTCAGTTAAAAAAAAAAAAAAACAGTTAATCACAACAGCTACTATAATTGCAGCAAATCTAATGTATAGAAGAAATTAATCAAGCTCCAGAACAGGAAATTTTATTTCTTAGTGCACAGCTGGCAAACAATTAGCATCTCAGTGTATGGAACAGTGAACAGAGCCTTGTTTAGAAACACACGGTATAAGGACAGAGGTTCTTCTGTAACCATAAAGTCTGATTGGACAAGTAGATCAGATATTAACTGTTATGCTTTTGTGCAAGAGTAAACAGGTAAGATCAGTTGCATCTATCATGCACAGTTCTTTAACCTCACCCATAGAGGCAGGGATGCTGCCTCTATAACGTGAACACCTTGAGCAAGCTCAGTGACCCTTTGCTTTACTGGGACTTAGGCGTGCAAATGGCTTTCAAAAAAAACCCCAAAACCAGACATGCCTAGACACACATTTCAGTTGTATATATTTAGAAATGCCACACTGACACAATACTAGACATGTCTGTCTTCTATTTTCAGTATGGAAAACATGTTTTTGAAAAATAAAATTGTATTACTTGCACTCTCTGCTTTAATCTACTCCCACTCTGGTAGAAAATCATCGTTCTGCACTCATTTTTAAGTTCATGTACAGTAACTTAAAAGCCACAGATTAGTTCCACTAAAGTTCAAACTAAATTTTAAAAAATGATGGGCCACAAAACCTATCTGGTACCAGAACTAGCCTTTAGAAAGGTTTATCTACTTAAAAGGCCTAAGGTAATGTTGCAAACACCAAAAATAGTGCACAATTCCAACAATGCACCAAAAGTCACCATGCCTTTTATTTTCAGACTTATTCTAATAGGAGTGAAGACTTTCCTGGAGTTATCCCATTCCTACCCCTTGCAACTATAGCAGTACAGCTGGCAGGACAAGAAATAGTAGCCTATGCATTCTTAGTGTCAGTATTTTTAACTAGTGGCACTCTATGACAAATAACATTGAACCATCAGTCTCCCCACAGGAATGCTTCAGTGATTCACCAATCACAGAATTATAATGGTTCTCATCACAATGCAGAGCCAGGGATCTCAAAAACACTTATCACCTCCCTGTTCCTATGAGCTACCTTCCCAGCTCTTGTTAAACTAACCTCAGTTAATATAAGAACTAAATGGATGTTAGCACAGGACAGAATATTAAATATTAGGATCGTAGTTTTAAAAGAACTGATCCTTAAAAGATACTTTAAAAACTTTTTAAAATTTTAAAGATACATTGTTTAGCCCATATTTTGTGAACTTAGGTTTCTAAAGGTACATTTAGAAACTCTGCATTACTACTACATTTCAGAACTTTAATTACACTTGGTTTTATGCAACTCAACCAATGCTCACAATCCTCCAGGCCTTTTAATTCCTGATTGTCTTAAAATCATATCCTGTTCAAAACTGCCAAAAGACAATCCAGGCTTATCAGTGAGCAACGCAAGAAAGAAATCGTTCCCTTTACTTCCAACCAAGTTTGTTTCACATCAATATTGACAAAAAAAACTTTAGCTGTAATCTTAAAGTTTCTATACTGAACACTGAGCTACTGTCAGAAAATAATTCAGGTGAATAAGCCTTTTCCCTTCCAAACTCAGGCATCATCTGACATAGCTGTGCAAACCACACAAAATCAGACTGGGTGAGGCTGGAAGGGACCACAGTGCTCATCTGCTCCCACCTCCCTGTTCAAGCAGGGCCATCCCAGAGCACGTGGCACAGGATTGCATCCAGAGGGTTCTGGAATATCCCCAGTGAGGGAGACTCCACACCCTCCCTGGACAATGTGTTCCAGTGCATGATCACTGCACAGGAAAGAAATTCTTCCTCGTGTTCAGGTGGAACTTGTGTGCATCAGTTTCTGCCCATTGCCCCTTGTTCTATTGCCTTGTACCACCAAAAACCTGGTTCCATCCTCTGACAGCCTCCCTTCAGATACTCAGACATTGGTAAGGTCCCCTTCTCAAGGCTGAACAGGCACAGCTCCCTCAGCCTGTCCTCATAACAGAGATGTTCCAGTCCCTTCATCAACTTTGTTGCCAGACTTACAGGCTCAAGTTGATCACTGCTTTTCCCTACCTGGATCATTGTAACTTGATAAAAAGGACTTCCAAAGTAACATGCAAGGCTGCTTAACATATCACTGCTTCAAATCCTTGAACTCCCACCTTTCATTTTTAAGCTCTATATTTCTGGATTGACTGAATCCCCACACAGGAAGATGCTGCACTCTTAAAACTATTACAGCAAAATGCTTGTGAATAAGTTGAACAAGAGTCACTACAAGAAGCAAGTGCTAGAAGTTTAAGCATTCTTTAGTTCAGTGTGAGGCAAGGGAATTGCACATGACTCACAATTTTTTTTTTACATTTCACATTTTACTGAAGTTTCCTCTTTGAAGGAATACAAGAATTCACCCTTTCTAACAATTAAACTGTTTCCTGTGCTTGGTTGAAGGTTTGTAGCCTTTCAATACCTGCTTTCACAAAAGATCACCTCCTCTGTTGGAGGGTTTCCTCCTCTACTTTTCCATTGATTTTTTTTAATGCTTTTATCACTAAAAAGCTTGATAGGAAACATATCTCTCTATCTATTTAAACCAGGTCAAGAAACCAAGTCATTCAAGGTAAAGAAAACAGTTTTAATCATGCCTAAAAAATGCTAGATATTGCTTCCAGGAAGTCAATGAGGAAATTAATCATCACTCATTAAGCACTGCAAGTAAAATTAATCATATGTCTAAAGGTTTAGCATTTTTTTATCTGCTACTTAAGACCCCTTAGGAAGAAGAAAGTAAGAGCTGGAATACTCTGCCCACTGCATCTCTAGTGAAAATCAAGCAGGTAACTGGTCTAGATAGTTATGATGCCTAACTTTTAAGACACTAAAGAAAAGATTTATTTTATCTCAACTGATCAAACTACAGAACTTTGTAACTGCCCAGTTTCCAGCAAAGAGAATGACCTTCACCCTGACCAGTGAGTTCCAGTTCCCACCAGTTAGGGAGATTAAGGAGTTTTAAACCAGTTAGACACTGCCTGGTCAGGTTACTCATTATGTGCCTTGTTCCCTTAGGCCCTTTTTTAAGCTCTGGAGAACTGAGCAGAAAAATGTTATGCCCACTGTGGAACATTTTAGTACAGGACAACCTATTTTTTTTAAAGTCAAAATGCTTTTTTTTTTTTTCCCCCCCTTCTCATCCTAAAGCCAGCTCACACAACAGACATTTGTTAGAGAGAAGAGGCTGGACTTCTGGTAAAAGAAAGGACAAATGCAAAATTTACTTTGTTAAAGTAAGCATGGAGAAAATCAAGTACAGAGCACAAGTCCACCAGGAAAACTTGAAAGGTAAGTTTATATGATGGGAAGGGGAGAAAGAAAAAGGGAGTTTTCTGCTCATACTCAGATGATTAGTACATTTGAAACTGAGGATGGTTTTATTAACTTTTTTGCAATGAACACCTTTGGATTTTTATGTTAGTAGTAGATATACAAGAAAGAGAAAAATCTGCATAATAAACATATTAATTCCTTTTACTAGTCTTGGGACTAGTCAATCACCTTGCAAATTTAAGCCTTGGGATATCCAAGTATTAGAAATCTAGATTTTGGGGCAACAGCTTAGGTTTCCCTGGTCCTACCAGAGGCTGAGGCAAAGCAGCTGAAGTTACTGGAGTTAGTTATGCATTCACTGCACTGATTCCCAAACAGACTAAATTAAGAAATCATATTTAAGATGTCTGTTCTATAAATACCTCTTTTTCCATTTAAATGCACGTGTAGCCCATTTTAAATATCTCCTGTGACAAACTGTTTAATTGCAATATGCATGGAACAGGTCAAGGAAAACATACCAGTCTCCTGAGAAGAACAAAGTCAGACAGGGAAATCCTCCTGAATTTTACTAAGATCTTATTCTTTTTTTTTTTTGTTGTTGTTTTTCATGCAAGCAAGTATGTAACAGAATTGTCTATCTTGATTTCATTTTGCATTGTAACTCTTTGCATTACTTGGATACAGAGCAGAATTGTAAAAAAACAAACATAAAAGGGATCCATTCCCTAATCTAGTAGCATACTACACAGCTGTGCTTGCACAAGAGGGCAGAGGAGAAAAAATAAACCAAAGGAGCAGGAAACAGTACTTTAACAATAATGCAGTTTATTAACAATACATTGCAGGCTTAGATTATTTCTTTTTGAGGCCAAGTAGGCATCAGTAAGTGCTCACTGGACACATTCAGTCCCAGCTGAGGAGACATACTGCTTAAACCTCAGATTTCCCCATCCCACAGGAAGGTAAAAATCTAAAGAGCTGCAATTTCTTTAAGCACTGACTACTAATTTATTTGGAACCATTTCCAAAGAACAGCAGAGGATAGCTTCAATAAAGAAAACAGGGTTTTGAGACAAAATTGCAATACCATGATTTAATGAAAACAAAGAGCAAGGCTAGGTTCCTTTGTGCTTGAGTGACAAGCCATGCAGGTGTCTTTCCTTTCTAAAGAAACTGCTAGTGAAAGGACTGAGTATGCTAAAGGGTGCAAGTACAAACAGAGGTCAATATTCTGTGTGAAACTGCTGATTTCCTTAACAGAATGGTCAAACAAAGTTTGGCATAACACCTTGAGCCCTACAAATTCTGCATAGTTGTGTTTCTTAAGCTAGGCACATACCCAGATTACTCTGTTAAAAGAATTATTCTAGATGAAGTAATCCAGAATAACAATTTAATTGCACTTGTGTTTCTTGGGCCAGAGAAAATTCAAGAACTTTATCCTAGGAATGTTTTAAGGAATTACAGGAACTTCCCAGTGAGACAGTAAAAATGAGCATCTTAGGAATAGCAGGCTTATGTAGCAATGCTATTGTCCAAGATGTGAATCAACAATTACTGCATGGGCCAAAAAATGTCTCATCTGTGAGAGGAACTTCTGCCTTTAGATCCAAATTCTAGATTTGTGCTTGCCAAGGTTATTATTTAACAAAAAACTGCTTCCAATCATGAGGAAAGACCCTGAACCAAAGAGGTAGAACAGGACTGAGTACTCTGAGCAATACTGCAAAGCTGCAGCATCTGGGCATCAGCTACAGCCATTCTTATCACAAAAGGGGTCAGGTCAAGATGCAATGCAGCTGAAGCCCCCTAAAAAAGAGACCAATGCACAGCCAAAATGGGAGAAAATAACATAAGCTGGTATTACCAAGAGGTTCTGGGAGGGACCCTGGGCACTAAGACACCTTTTACAAGATTCTGTCCTAAGCAATAGCAAGGATTTAAGATAATGGAGCAACTTTGCTTTTTACTAAGCCTAAGAGTTCCTGCAAAGAGAGTGAGGGAAACGAATTAATTTAAATACAAATGGTCTGCAGTGAGTGGCTGCATATTTTGATCTTTTTGCCTTTGGGGTTTCAGTGGTTTTGAAGCTCCAACATGGCATGACCTTTCATGACTTTCATAGCACACCGTTGCTACTGCCCTTCCTTCCGCTCTCTGTACACACCTAGATAAAATAATTCTTTCAATTTAAGGCACAGCAGGACTGTAGCTGCTACCTCAAAACACCCCTAAACATGTCCAGGGAGGTAGCAATGAAGGGGCTGAAATGGAGATGCTAAATATCTTCCACCAAACACACCCACCTTCCAACATACATTAGAAGGAGATGTGCTGGTAAGTACTGCTGCAGTCACCTTTGCAGGAGGGGATTTTCTGCCTCCACTCTCTTATTGATAGTTCACACACAATCCCTTCAAGTACGAATTTAGCAAGTGGTTCACCCCTCACCCACAACTGCACATAACTCCTAAATTCTCTAAAATCTTCTAAATCTAAAACTACCTGTCTCTTTTTCACGTTGGTTCCCAGAGCTTTCATGGAGCAATAAAGAGAATGCCAGGAGTATTTTATTTCACTTTCATAACACAGGTCTCTTTCCACATTATAGAACACCAAATCCTCCATTATAATTTAAGATAGGATTGTGCTTTATTTCCAAATAACATTTCTTGCCTTTATTGGAAGCCTTCCTTGAAAATTCTTCACATTTTGTTTCTGGTTGGTTTTGTTTTGAACAAACTGATTTGCAACTACACTGAAGTAAACAACCCCAAATATACCAAGGCACACAGCCTTTCAAAGCACACAAATGTGCATTTCATTTTTTTTACTGTCCTTTGCTCCTTCTGAAAGAAAACAAGATTTGCTGGATTTCATATCAGAGTGTGTCTTAAGAGCTCTCAAGCAGTATATTGAATAATTGGGGGGAAAAAAAAAATCAACCAATAAATTTGATTTGTTCAAAAAAGCAGAATAGAATAGAAAGTGGTGTTGGACAGACCAAAAAATTGCCAGTGTTCCTCATCCACTTAAAATTTCCACCACCAGCCAAAAACAGTGGGGAGAAAGGAGCACCACACACAATAAACAAGTGGTAAGTGGAACCCTGGTAAGTCTCTAGGTAACTTGTTCTGCTACAAGACCCTACAAAGCTTTCCAGTTATGTACCTCAAAGATCAGCGAAAATACAAGTCTGTAAGACCTGGGGATTTCCAAGCCTGAGACCGTTTAAAGCTGATTCTCACCAACAACCCAGTTCCTTGCACTTCTTAAGGAATAGGCAGGACAGTTACATTAGGCAACGTCCATCCAAATTTTGCTGCTTTGGCTCTGTCCAAGACATATCTATAAGCACAGTAAAAGGTACCACTGAGACTGTTCCAGTAAGATATGTAGCTTTCTTTCATTGATCCCAACTGCTTCTGAGTCAGATTATGCTGTACACATAATAAGGGCTAGACTTTAGCCTAGTTCTTAAACTCTGTTTAGAAAATTCCAGGTAAGTTTGCCAACACACAAGAAAAATCCAAACCAAAAAAAAACCAACTCTGTATGCATATACATGTATGTATATAAAAACTTATTCTAACATTTGTGCAAAAAACTGAGGTGATCACTTAGGCCTTGTCTTTCCTTCTTCTGTGCCCCTCCAGTATTTCCCTGAAAAAAAGAATAGTCTTATTTCACCAAGCCTCTTTTCAGAATTCATTGCTTCTGACACGAAGACTTCTCCAACTGTAAGTCAAGAATTGTATCTGCCTTTTGCAGGGTGAGACATCAGGAATAAGAGAGTGTTTTGTTTTTCCTAAGCGAGGCAAGTTGTTTATTAAATCTGCAGCTTCTCTGAGATAACATGCACAAAAAAAAATTAACAGGAACTCATTTGTCTATGGACAAAGAGGTAAGTCTGGGTTGTGTTTTTTTTTCTTTGCACATGTGCACAGGTATTCTGAGAAATCCAATGCGAGTTTTCACTTCCCCAAGCAGCCACCTCACTATTCTTTCTGAATGCTTAGGTCACAAGGTTGAACACGTTTGTTTCACTGCACTGGTACAGTCTTCACAACACCACCTCAGATATCACAGATTAAATCTAGCCACACCACACCGTACATTTCTAGCACTGCAGTTCTGCTTCCTATTCCCCTCAGTGTGGTCACATGGGCCAGCTCTAATCTCTTGATTGCCTTCTCAGCCCTGTTTGTTCTCTCCCACAATGCCTCCACCTCCACCACTACCTACACTTGCTCAGTACTTACCAGGGTAGAATAACTTCCTGCTATTTATCAAGAGTTTCCACTTCATCATTATAAGAAGTGCCCCCAAAATACAGGAGCTAAAAGGCCACTCAGAATTCAATAAACTATTAAAATCACTCTAGGTAACTGGCAGGCAGCTAAGCCAGTGCTCAAATTTGTTATCCAGATTTATTGCAGAGAACAAGGTTACCAGCTTCTCTTCAAGACAGAACTACTTCCACCATCCCCCAAGTGGCTTAGAAAATAATCTGTTATTATCCTAGTGCATTTTGTTGTTTGGTTTGGGGGCTTGGTTTCTTCACATTTTTTTAACCCCATGTAATACCTACTTATATACTAAAAGAAGAGTATGAACACAATCAAAATTTTATTTCTATTCACATATTTCACAAGCTTCCAACAGACGTTCAGCGAGTTCAACCACCCTGTAACTTTGTGCTCATCCCAAAATAATCTCTTTTCAGCTTTTTTTTTCCTCACACACACTTGCACAGCACTGGTGCTACTCCTTTAGCTTTAGACTCAGTAGCGAGGAGGGACTTACACTGGTCACCCGGCGGTAGATCTGCGCGGCATTTTGGCACTCGGAATAAGGATATTCAGACGTGGCCATCTCTAGCATACACATCCCAAAAGCATATACATCAACGGACTCATCATATTTCTCCTCATACATCTCGGGGGCCATGAACTCTGGGGTACCTTAAATTAAAAGAACGATTCAGACTCTAAATGTCTCAAAGCGAGCAGAGGCTGCTGGCGTTACTCACCGCAGGGGCAAGCGGCTGGGCAGACCTGTGAGACAAGAGAAAGTGGAGGCAAAAAGAAGAGGGAGGAAACCCTTAGTGACTCTGTTGCACCAAAGTACTTTGTGAGTCTTCCATTGCAAGGCCTTTATGGAATAACAAGATCTGATGCAATTCCTGGTTTAGGTATGTTAGTTGATACAAATGCTAGAACAGACTGGATTAGCCTGAAATCAAACGGGAGGGGAAGGGATAAGAAAAGGGAAAAACTGTAGACTAGCCATAGGCTGCAAACCAAATACTAAGGAGAGTTAAGGCACTTACCTTTTCTCCCTGTAAGAAAAGAGGCACATTAAACCTTGTTTAATGAATTACCTGACTGCCCTCTGCTGCAAAAGAAGTAGTACTGGTAAGAGCCCACAGCTAGTCTCTGACCTGGTGCTCTCCATCTACTTGCTGAAGTAGAATGGTTCGGATAAGGCCTTGCAATGAAAAGCTCCATTGTTACATATATAAATCTCCGTGAAAAGAGGATAAAAGGTAATTTTCTGCAAAGGCCACTCACCAGAGCCCTTTTCTTCACATACTTACCTTCCCACCTGCAGTATATTTATAGGTCTACTGCAGATACAGGCAATAGTGAGGGACATCCTACAGTCAAAAATACTCAGAAATACAGAGAGATTGAGTTACAGGCATAGAGCGTGAGATTCAACAAGTCCCATTTAAATAGTGTGCAGAAAATTATTGCCCAGTGAAGCATCACAGAGCCCCTCTGCAAACAAAGGGTCTGTATTGTATGATCAGATTTACTTTAAGCCAGAGATGAAAGTTTGCTTTTTGTAAATTTAAGCACAGAATTATTTCCTGCAGACACCAGATTCCAGACAATTTACAGATCATTCTACAGCCCACTGCTTGTTTCCACCACACTAAACCAAAAAAATGTAATTGCAGTCATTTCTCCTAAGGCTAATCATTAACAGATAATGTAACAGATGGTAATTTTCCATTGATAAATTTGAAGATATGACAAATACGTTTAAGAAATTATGGTTTTTAACACCATTCTTTTCTTCCCTATTAATACTTTGACCTGGTTAAGAAGCAGGAAATATTTCAGCGACAGCTTGCAAGAAAATTTACAGGTATACACCATTGATCCCAGCTAGGAATCTGGCAAAGGACTGTTGAGTAATGCTGAATTTTAGCAAGCTCTAAATACTGAGAGGGAAAGAAACTTTCTTCCCTGCAGTCTATCCACCCAACTATAAAAACAAAGCTGATAAAACCAATGCTTTTAAGAATTCACAAGAAAGATTACACTAGGTTCCACCAAACCAATTTCTGAAAAACGGTTATGAATGGATACACAGGGACAGAGCCAGAATAATGCAGTATTTCCCAATGCACCCTCCTGACTCACACATATCCACATTCTACAGACTCTCTGAGTAAGGCATTATACCACAGTCTCTGATATTATTTTAAAACATATATATAATATTGACTTTCTTTGGTATGCCTTAGTTTCTGATTACTCACAAGCTGCAAGAGATTCAATATTAACCCCTGGTGACAATAAAAAAAAAATTTGGCTGTATGAACTAATGCCACACTAAGTATCAAAATGTTGTTTGGTCACCAAAATGTATTTGTACATTTCTTGAAGCAGCACCACATCAACAGTAAGATTTATACATAGCAAAGAGTGGTTTTATCAACAATGTTCCACTAGATTGTTGGGCAGGACAAGAACTCTATATTCTGAAAGAGTTAATGTTAATATATAAATATCAAAAGCACAACCAAAACTTCAATTGCATTAGGAACACAGAGTGACCTCTGCAACCAAGACACAAAGCCTACATATTTTCAGGCTTTGACCATGTACCTTCTAAACATGTTTTTTAGGAAAGTTCTTAAAATACTCAGGTCTCCAAAGAGGTAGACTGGCTCAGCAGCCTCCAAAACAGGAGAGGCTTACCTATCACACTTTTGGCAAAAGAAGCTCGTTTCAGGGTTGCCAGACCGAGGTCTCCAATCTTGACTGATCCAGTGGGGCCAGTAATGAAGATGTTGTCACATTTTAAGTCTCTATGAATGATGGGAGGAGTGCGTGTGTGTAGAAATTGTAAGCCTTTCAGTATCTGACGGCACCAGCTTCGTAGTACTTTAATTTTCATCACTTTAAATCTTTTCAAATACCTAATGAAAAAAGTAACAATAGGTTAAACAGATTCTGCTAACAAATAGTAGATTACACAACACCATTTGCTGTTTGGATGCAGAGAAACAGTAATTAAAGACATGTATAAATTTAAACTTCTATTTTAAAATCTACCTAGGTGTTTCAGGATTTCAGATGAGTTAAGGATGATTCCCCTTTACAAAACCTATCCCCTTTCTTCTAGCCAGCAGACTATAATGATGAAACAAAAATGTGAAAGCTTGGTGTACATAGCTGATAACTCCTCTGCATACAAAATCATTCTACAGTAATTAAGACAGTTGGATTGCTAAATTTCAACAACAAATAATTCAAGGCTCGTGAATTATTCTTTATCTATTTAACTTCTTAAACACTTACAACCTCTACCTTGATTAACTGTAACTGGGTGGGGAGGTGAGTCACTAGATCCAAAATGTTAACAGCCAATGAAGTACAGAGCTGTGGAAAACTGCAAGAACTCTGAAATCATTATTCCCTCATTTACAAGAGTAGTCCAAGCACTCTGTTCAAGGTTTCCAAATTACATTTTAAATCTGCTTCAAATTTACCTGTGGAGTTATCAAGTAAATTAGAAATTCTTAGAGATCCTCTCCCTGGTGCAGGACAGGGTTTGATCACCTGAATCCAGCTGGTCCTACTCATTACTTCAAAACTGTGGACAGATATAGACAGAGCAGAGAAATCTTTAAAAAGGCTCTGTCAAATAATTGAGGTGGAAGAGTTCATACATAAGCCTGCATCCCCTTGCAGGTAGAATGCAATCCAACTCTAACTGTTCTATCTTTGCCACTCCTTGAAACCCCATGTCAGAGGAGTTTTCATACCAAAAGTATTTTTCGATGTGTGTGACCTAAGACTAAGATCCTATTGTGTTACTTAACTTCAGCATATTAGAGATGCCACAAGGTGAATAACCTCTGACAGTTTTTAAGTGCCTTCCAGCAGGGTTTTCTCTCAACCTCTCTTTGGGCAACACAATTTGAAGTGAAGAGCTGTTTTGTTCCTTCTCAAAAAGTACAGGCTGGACTACATGTAGAGAAAGGACCTAGCATGATCTGTAGAGCAAGGACTTTATTCTTGTTCAGACAATGTTACTCAGTCAGAGTCTCACATAAAGACCAGTTTCACACTACAGCAAGACTGCTAGGAAATTCTGTGACCAGCATGGAGTCTAGCAACTGCAATCTTAAAACTAAAAGCAAGTTGTGTTCCATTATTTCATGGTAGTGGTCAGTTTCTTCTGCAGATTCACTTAATTAGGAGATACAGTTCTGACGAAATCAATCATCTCCAACACAGAAATGCAGTGTATTAATCCCTTTTACTTTAATTTCTCCAGTTCAAAACAAGAACTGAAAAAATCAAATTGCTAGCAATGATCCTGCTGTGAAAACAAATCTGTAAAAGCAATTGAGTCAGTTCCAGAGGAAATCAGGTCTCAGAATATAAAGAAAGGCAGGGGAAAAGCCAAGCAAAGGAAGGAGACAAACTGAAGGAGGTTCTGAATCCCATCAGCTACCACTTGAATTCTTGCTATTGACATAACCCTCATTCATCTCTCTTGAGCCTGTTCCAAAGATCACATGGGTAGGGGCACTTCAGTTCAGCATCTGGAATCCCTAATTACATTCTTGGTTACAAATATGCTAGTCCACTGCCAGCTTCTCACAGATGAAGGACCTGGATGCAACCATCACCCAGCATCGTGCAGTGTGGCTGTCATTGTTCCATAACATTGTCCTGAATTAAGTCACATGTCACTTAATGCAGAAAACAATTTAAAATGGAAGCACATATAAATACACAAAAATAGACAAGCCTACTAGCAAGTATGCTTTCACTTTTCCTACTCTCATAGAATTACTTGGGCTTGAAGAGACCTCAGGAGGTTTTCAGTCTAAGTTTCTGTAAATACAGTTACACAGAGATCAAGGAAGTATAGCTAACCTTACTAAAAAAAACATGAGAGAAAATTTACTTTAAGATATTATCACACTTGTATTCTGATCACTTTTTATATCAAGTGACAACAATGTCTGTGTCTCAAGTATCAAAACAAGAAGGGCAACACTTTTATCAAATGCACTTAAGGTAAACATACTGAAAAAATATGGAAGTAATAGTCAAATATATGCAAACACAAATGTACAATTTAAATCTAGGCATATGCCACAAGCACGTGAAACAATTAAGAAACATCTGAAATTTCCCATACAGTTCACCTGCCAAGTCTCAAGTGAAGTGGACTAAAATAAACTAAATTACAATTATAACACCAGCTATAGAAGAGTGGGGAAAAACTCTAGCCAGAACTCTACAGCTTAAAAGATCTTCAATTAAAGAGCCTGTTGCATTTTTCTGGATTAAATAAAAAGACTTTCTTATTTCAAGGTACAAAATAATCCCACAGAAAGAAAATCTGGATATTTCTTCCTATCATCGGCCTCCTTTATAATTGTCTATTTTTACTTCATCATCTTGCTTATGACACCACATAAGATGCCAATCAAATATTAAAATCTGTGAGAGGAATAAAGGACTAAAAAAAGGGAGGGAAAAAAGTAAATTTAGCACTACACATTTAGCAGAAAATTAGATATTTATTTAAAGGCTGCAAAATCATTAACTTATTACTTGTCTGAGAACAGCACATAAAGGAGCAAATCTATTATTTTATCTGAAATATATAAAACAACCAGAGAATGTCTCCACTGAACATATGGCTAAAGAATGTTGTCGTAGCCTTAGCTGTCCAGTACTATTTCAAGAGACAAACGCTTCACTGTAACTGCAGCCCAGGCTTGCAATGAGCCATTTTTCTTCTTAAGAATGTCCATTTGTAGCTATCAATAAGCACAATAAAAATCACAAGACATTCACAGGCTATTTCAATCAAAGAGATGGCAAACTGTTTCTAGCTCCCACAGCCTGCTTACACATGTAGGGCGTGAATGCCTCTCCAAGAGTGAAACAGGCACTGAACAAAGTGAGGGATGCAGAGGCTCTTTATTCCAGAGCTGGCAGCTTTACTCCCATCCCAGCAGAGGGATGGTGGCTGGAGCTCAGGATATGCTCTCAGAGAGGAGCAGAGCCACTTTATTCCAGAGCTGGCAGCGTTATTCCCAGCAGAGGGATGGTGTTCACATCTACTCTAAATATCAGCTATTTCTAGTGCTCTGGTGTTGTGCTAATGAAATTGAAACGCTGTGACTTGTCCTAATTTACTTACGTTTTTAATGTTCCAGATGTCATGAGCTCCGTCACAAGAACAATACACTTTTTTCCTTTGACTGTAGACTCCCAGGAATCATAGAATCTGACAATATTGGGATGCTGAAGCCCTTTCAACATCCCAGCTTCTTCTTTAAATCTTTGTCGCTCTGACTTGGACAGCTTCCGATCCTAATGAAAAGGAAAAGGTGCATCAGAAATTTTGCTTTATTTACTTATTGAGAGGCAGTTACTTGAAAACAGGGTACACACAAGAATCAGGTGTCTTAAATGCCATTTGGTTTGCAATTACCTTTAAATATTCTGTTCTGAACACATTCTATTGAAGTCTTTCTATAATACGTTGTTCTTTATATTTCTACTGCTCTCAGGGTTAAGAACTGCAAGTCTGTACATTAACTCCTCTTTCTGCTTCCTCCTGCTTCACTCTTAATAAATTTAGCTGTTGCCTGACTTGGGGTGGAAAGGGGACATAATGTCTTAAACACTTCAGTGTTTGAGAATGAAATCAGATCATTTAAACCATCTCCCTCTCATGTTGTACATAAAAATAACCTTTCATTATTCCTAGATGTCTATCCAGACCACTGGTAACAGATGGGATTAGCCACCCATAAGAGGGGGTTAAGCATCAAACCTCTGTTAACATACACTATGTTCCTGTAGCTGTAGACCATCAAGTGAATGAATTGGATTTTCTTTGATTAAAAGCAGAACCCAATGATCGAGCAAGTTTCCTGAAATCTCACGTCAACAAAACCAAAACCATAACTCCCAGTAGAGATAGAAAGCAATCTTTTGGCCTGAGACAGAACAAGAGAAAGCATTCCTGGGCAACCCTGTTGGATTACCTACCAACAGCTGGCTATCAGCTACTACCAAGACTCCAGCAGCACATCTCAAAGAGAAGACAACCCCTTGTGCCATGCAGTTTATTAACATGCACTGCTTACACCATCGACTGACTGACTGGCACAAATATGCAGTTTGCATTAAAAAAACATTATATATTTCAGGATATACTTATAGCCAAGAATTTCAGAAGCATTGTTTCTAACAGTTATTTAGCAATAACCAAAGACCTATTTGTCAGATCTGAGTAATAATTTCAAGTCACTTGATTTCACATTGTCTTTTCCATTAAAAGGAGGCAGTAAAACTATGCAGGATTTACTCATACTCCCATTGTCCTCCAGACAGTAATTCCTCTTCCTTTGTTTACAGGTCATGTGTTTTCTCAATAAAATCAGCCACAAATATCTAAACCATCCTACATTCACTAAGACCATCAAGTTTTTCAAAAAGGTTCACAGAGTATCTTCAGGCATGGGCAAACTTATTTTTCAGATGAAGCTCCAATTTTCAGAAGTATACAATTTCCTCAAGTAAAAGTATGAAAACAGGTTTGAAATCACCCGAGGGATCAGTTTCCTACTGGTGTCTATAACTGTCACTCACCTTTACAATTCTTAGAAAAATGCAAAATTCTTATCTATGACTAATTTAATCTACAGACATTAAGAAGCATTCAATCCTACAACTATTTCACTCTGCAGAAATCAGCATTGCCATCTCTTCCCATTCTTTCATAAGCGTACTTGCACAAGTTTTGATAGAACATTTGCAGAAACACTCCAACAATTAAGCATCCATGTCTGCTTAGGTGTTGCAGGGGTTTTAATAAGTAATTAGTACTCCCATTTGAGCTGCTTTACCCATCTAATATTTTTCCTTTCATTACTATGAACAAGGCAGCACAAGCTCTGTTTCAAACCTCAATCTTAACTGCTTCAAACTGCTGTGAGACAGAAAAGCAGTGAGCTGCAAGAGGTACAGCTGACCACATACACACACTTCTAAGCAACAGTGCTTCAAACAACAATCACAATATCATCTTTCTTACAGGAAAATAAAGCAGTATTCTCAGCCCCTGCACTTGACTCATATAATTCACTTTTTAAAACCACGGTATTTAGCTGTATTATTCAGCTATTATATATGGTAATTATACAAAAAAAGCTGCAATAATTACTTTTATATCACTTTTAAATAGTCAGTATGAACACCTGCATTCATTTTGTCCAAACCCAAGATTTTAGATATACATTTGGATTACATTTCCTTTATTGTGTGCATACTAACAAGTTATCTACCACAAACACTGTTAATCAGTTTTAGACCTACACGTCACATCAAGTCAAGGGTATTTCATTTCATTCTCATTTTAAACCAGGTAATCCAATCTCCCTTAAGGGCTTTATTCAGTTTTCCCTGCCCCTGTACTGCTGTCCCCAAATAGAAACTAACAAGTGCTAATCACTCTTATCAATGAACAGACTCCTAAGAGGCACCCACATTTGGACTCATTTCTCTCTCTGATCACATCCATGGCAGCATCATGTTCCTGCAAACACAGCTGTGATGTTCAGCAGACACTCAACACTTCAGTACTGGCATTAAAAACCCACCAAGACCTTGCAGTAGACTAAGTAAAACAAGGCTGCTTTGAAAGTCACAGTGCCCCAGTGATCTGGGACAAGTTTGGACAAAGCACAGGCCAAAAACTTTCACCCAGGAACACAGCTATGTTTTTGCAACCAAGGAAACCCTGCACCCTTCAGTACATAACTGCAGCAGCAAAAGGGAACATTAAACAGAGCTGGAAGAAAAAGACAGAGAGGCCACTTGTTTCCTAAGCCCAGCAGTGCATACTACCTTTTACTACTCTCATTTCCTTGGACACACAACTCACACCCTCATCTGTAACAGGTTTTTATATTCTTCTTCTAAAAGAACATTAATGTTAGGTTACAGAAGACTGTCAATATACCTTAAAAGAACCCTAACATTCAGGAAAATATTGGATCTCCTGTATAATTATACCAACAAAGTCTATATACACAATGTCTGGTTTTAGCTGTACGAATTACATTCTAATGCAACTTGCAAACAGTTGGCCTGCAGGCCAACATACAATTTAAAATGTCATGTCCACTTTCAAAACTTGAGTAATTAAAAATATTAGACAGCAAGATCTCCCAGGCTGCATAGAGCCAGACTAGAATACAGCCCATCCCAAATGCATGTTGGCATCCTTTGAGCTGTTAGTATGGGCAAAAGTGACAACTTCAACTCATGCTTGTTCTTGTACAAAAATGCAACTTAAGCAGCTGCAGCTATTGAAATAAGCAAGTAAAATAGAGCACTATACGTAATTTGGGAGACTGAGATGTTACCAGCCATGTTAGGTATAAATAGTTCAGGAAAAGCAGGGGAATAAGAGCATCTTGGCATCACATGGAATCCAGAAAGTGGCTGTACAGCATAGGTGTGGCAGAGAGAAAGAAGCCATCATCACACTTAGTGAAAATTTAAAAGAGTGTTTTGCAAGACTTTGGGAAGGGAACAGTTTTCACTATCCTCAGTTATAACTGCAAACTCCAGAAAACTCTCAAGCCCAGATGTGTCTTCCCAAAAAGGCAGCTACCGAGGGCAGTACTCAGAATCTACCACAGCCTCTGAGCAGGAGTCCACAGAAATTGCAGGATCCTCAGCTCTATCTCCACTTCTAAAGATGTAATCTTTAGATTACAAAGGCCTATCCCTCAAAAGATACCCTCATTTTGATTAAATTATTTTAAGTGTGAATCAGATAGGGAGATTTATCCCCTGCAGCCTTTTTCCTATAACTCACGGTCTAAATAGGTACATAGATGGATCATTTCCACACGTATTTGCTGTTTTCATTTGAAACTAGAAACACAGGTTTCATAGATTAAGATTCCACTTTCACCAAGTACAAGATTAGTTAGACATTTTAATGGTTTTGTTGATTTTTTAAATTATATTTTTAAATCAAAAAGTCAGAAACTAAACAAAGTAGAAAGACTCATGTATAGTTTTCCATAAGCCCAGGAAACTTGAACAATTTTATAAAGAAGCCAGCACTTTAAGAATAGCTTGATATCCTATCCTTCAAAGGCCAAATAATTTTGGAATTCCCATTAATACAATTTATAAATGGATATACTCTCTCCTTTCCTGACCTTTTTTTACCATAAGCAACCTTAGGCAGACAAGACAAAGTCCTAAATCTAGAAGTTAGCAAATCACATTCCTGTAGTAGCTCAGCTGGCACATGCTGAGCAGATATAGCCCAAATAATTTTAAAAATACACAAAGCTATCAAAGTATAGGAGAGTTTGCTTCCTAAAATGGATTTAACTACCTTATAAAATGGACACCATTGTTCTTCCTAAACTGATAGCTTCCCTGGAGGACCTAAGTGTCACACCCAGTCACTGGGCTGCCCTCTGAACAAACTGAAACAGATGCATCAAGCCTACTCCGTCCATTTCATTCATTCCTTTCCACCTACATTAAATTGTTTTGACAAGCCAGGACAAACAGCAAGGCTTCCCAGCACGTGACTTGTGGTTCTGCAGTGCCAGGGGCCTGAAAGGAGACAAGAAGCAAATGAAATGATTGTTCAGCTCAGAGCGATTCAATAAGCTTTTTCTTGGCTGTTTCCATTTATCCAGGTCCTTCCCATCAGATTTGCTTTGGTCAGGAAAGAGCTATCAGAGGTGTTTACATCTTTCAGTATAAAACAGGGATATTGAGGATTCATGATAAACCAGGTACAGGTTTATTCTTCCACTAATTTCCTTAATTAGTATACAGCAGCGTGAATTACACACTGCACTGTTACTACCCTCTTTCTACCCCTGTACCTACATGACTTTTATAAATGAAAAACAAACTCAAAATCAAAACAACTCCCATCCCCCCTCAAGATTAGCTATTGTAACAAGCAACAAAAAACAAAGCTCATCAGCAAAAAATGCCTGTATTCCTCTAGTGATTTGTTTCAGCCAAGACTTACTATCTACTCAGGCTAAAGTGTGGGACAATTCAGCCAGCATTTAAGGGACAGTTTTACAGTGGTGCACACTGCACCTCACCCTCAAACACATACTGCAGGATACCAAGCAAGGGGCTACCAAGAGAAATGCTCTGCATGGAAGGAACTGTATCTGCCAACTCCTGCTGTACATCCTCCAAGGTGATTTCCACTTCCTTAACATCAAGTGCAATTTACATCACTGAAGTGCTGGGGAACCTTCACGCACAGCAGAACAAACCAGACTCACAAAACTTCCCTTGATCTCCATCTAGAAATAAGTAGACTCATAAGCAATATAAGTCAAATTTAAACTGTTTGGGTTTTGTTTTTTTTTAAAAAAAAGGCTCAGTGGATGAGCTGCTACACAATTTAGAGCTCTTCCATCTTCTACAATATAAGGAAGATAAGCAGTAAAGAGCAAACAGAGAGAGACTGAACCCTTCATTTATTACAGACAGATTTTACTAGCTTTCTGCATAGCATACCACTAGACCCAGAAATGATACACAGCTATAGTGCAGGGACAATAACTGGGTCATTTTGCAGGGAGGTTTAACTTAGATTACAGCAACAGTATGTAGATTTCACCCAGACACGCACTGGAAAAGTTAGCAGCAATGAACTGTCTTCAAGTGATGTGATCTATAAATGTACAGCCATGAGAGACTTCAAAGTGCTGTTGAATTATAGATAGTCTGAATCCCAACCAAGGTAAATTATCTCTCTTTGCTGAGGTTACACTGAGCAGCGTTTTATCACGCATTCAAATGTCTGAAAATCTGAGTGAAGACACTGCAGCTCCCAGCCTATTATTTGGAGGAAGAAGTAGCATACAGAACAGACAAATGTTCTTCTGTGTGCATTTCTGCAGCATATGAGAAAGGCTTTGCAAGCCTTTAAGCAAGGTTAATGAGGGGTCATCAGAGGAGAAGCTAGCAAGCCTGCGCTCTGATATTCGGCACTGTTAATGGAACTGAGGCTTTGTGGGCTGCAGTGTTCTCATCCTGAAAAAATCTAGCAGTTAAGGGGAAAAAAGAGCACAGTGACCATTGAGCTAGATTAACAAAATACCAACAAAGAATCCACTGAGCTTAAAAATCATCCAGCATTACACAGTTGGTGCCTAGAAATGGAAGTCTCAGTGTACAAGCAGTGCATCTACTTTTCTGTGTCAGCATTATAAAATACTTAATACTTTCCAGCATTAAAGACTAAGGTAGAGAGAGATAAAAGGCAGGGGAAAGAGACTGTTCAAAATGCATCCCTGTACAGCAACAGAAACAAATTTTTTAAAGAACTGCACAGATCCTTCCATCACTCTACTTTCTACAAACCACTGAACACAAAAAAACTGATTAAATAGAGCTGAACGGCTGCTGTTCCAAAAGTATGTATCCAGGCTAAAAAACGCCAGCTCCCCCAGCCACTCCTCACAGAGCCTCTGCTCTGGACCCATTGCCAGCTTTGCTGCTTTTCATTTGACATGCTCTAGCACCTTAGTGTTCTCCTCATAGTGAGAGGTCCAGAACTTTACAGTCACTTCCCTGCTCATCATAGTTTAGAGACAGAAGACAAAGCTTCTGACAGGTAGCAAAAGGCAATGCAAGGCCAAGTGAACGATTACTTACTGAAAGAACGATTTCACATCGCTCCTTGGCAGTCTCCACAAAAAGAATCAATTTTATATAAGCTACAGACAATCTTCATGGAGCATGCAAATAATCTTAAAGATAATACTGAAGTATAAAACACATATCTAACACAACAGAAAAGAATAGGCTTGAAACAGTAACACGTTTTAAGGTTCCTGATTAAGAGTAAATATTTGCTGTAGGCATCTCCTTACACAAAGTACTAAAAACTCTTCAGGTTTCAGGAAAAGTACACAAGTAGTGAACCTAAGTGAAACACTGAGGGATTATTCCCATTGCTTGTCAGTTTCCTGGTAAAAAGCACCTGCCTTCAAAATTTTTCACCACTGGTTATGTGAAGGGCAAAGGAAAATGGGTAATGGATTTGATAATTTTCTTCTACGTTTTAATTTCTGGCATTTCAATGCACTATAATAGTAGCTAAATAGAAAATTCATTTGAAGATGAAGTTAATTTGTTAAAAACACAGAAAATACAAGTGCTTCTTGTCCTTTCTCTTAGAATTGCTGCAGTTAAATGATGCAGCAAATGCACGCTACTCATACTGCTCAAATGTTAGAAATTAAGAAACAAATTATACACAACCTGACAGATAACTGAGGGTGGGAGGAAGGAAAGGGGGAAATGAAACTCTAAGTGATCAAACAAAAGGATGACAGAAACCTTCATCAGTCACCATTTAGTCTAAGTCAATTATACATATCCTGAAAGAATTTGTACTTGAGCAAATAACAAATTCATCTTTGTCTCAACACTGAAGGGGAAATATTTGCAAACTACAGCCCACGTATGTGACCAAAAGATTCCAGCGGTACTCCCCATTTTATCCTGTGATTGTCTCCGCTTAATGAAGCTGTGACTCACCACCACAGGGCAAGGGAACAGAACACCAAGAATTCTGCTCCTCTGATGTGCTCACTTTCCTGCTTTTACATTTGCAGTAGCTCCAGTGCCAACAGTAGCAGTAGCAGCATCTAAGACACCTGGTGGCAGTAATGTCATGGACTTTTAACCTACACTTGAAGGGACATCCTCAGTGAGAGTCTCCTAGTGACAGAAAGGGTATCAGAACTGACATCTCTGCCTGCTTGCACCAAGTTCTGGCATCATTGCCAATACAACCTCCACCACGAACAAAACAGCACAAAAACCCCAACAGAAGATGAGAATGTCTCTTCCTTATATAAGGTCATGAGAGTCTTCAAAGTACACGTCCTGATAACAAAGTTGGCCTTTTGTTACAGTAGCAGTGTGGGAAATTTTATTTTCCGCAATGCCAAAGGTGATCACACTGCTGGGATATTGCATTTGGATACCATTTGCAACATTAGATGGAAGGCTCATGGCCAGTGCTCACCAGAGACAGAGAGGTGCAAGCACACAGCTTCCAAAAAATTCAGCCAGTATAGACTTTTATGTCACCACTCAAATTTTAAGAAGCATTAATAATCTGTACAAACAAAGTCTCTACTGGATGCTTGCTTTCCAGAGTTGTGTTATGTGTGAATATACACATTAACACACGTCTGTACTACTCCCCTCTCCAGTCTCTCACATCAGCAGCAACACCCATGGGCAAAGCAAGTAGCCTGAACTCAAACTTGAACCAAATGCCCCTTCCAAAGAAAACAGTGACTGAGCTGTGCATCATCTAATCAGATTACATTAAATACCATACTCATACTTTATCAAATCAATTACATGTTTTCCTTTGCTCTCCACAAAACCAGGAAGAAAAAAATTTTAAAGAGTAGATATGAAACCTAAAGCTTAGACATGACCTCCTCTGGAATCTTCCAGGTCATCAGAAATCTGGACTAAGAATGGCAAGCAACTGTTTAGGCTTCAGTCATTTCTATTCTAGGGTTGCTCTAGGCAGCATTTGTGTTTCCTTACGTGGAAGTCACAGGGGGAAAAAAAAAGATGGCTAAAAGTTTTATTCAATTTATCCATCCTGAGAGGCTGAACATTAAGGGACAGTAATCCCTTTTAAAAATCCCTTAAAAAATGCTGGGCTACACAAAAATAATCAGTAAAAGCACAGAGAGCTCATCTATTTATTATCACTTTTAAATTGTTATTTGATCCATGCAAGATAAATGGATAAGTTTGCTTTCTGATAGCAGTCCTCAAAAAGGCTTATGTTTATTACATACAGCTTATTAGAGAATTGAAGTGTTGGCTGAACTGAATTCTTGATGAGCTATTAACCAGCTGGACCATCTTGTCACTTGGCTCAGATGCCTCATTAAAAGTTTTGAAGTGCCCATCAGTTCCCATTTTGCACTGAACTGATGGTTTTGTCAGTGAGAGGGAAGGTACATCCAATCACCTCAGTTTTATTTTACTATGAAAACCCAGCTCTCCACTCAGGGGTGACAATACTTCAGGAAAAAAAGCCTTCTCCACAATCCATTCTGGTGACCTCACAGATTTATTCATTCAATGCATTAGAAGTGCAAGTGTATTTTTTATTTCACGTGTTTCTGTGTGGCTCAGAGTCCTTTTATGAGTAGCTGCACATCTAGAACATTAGGGTAAACCCTTAAGGATTCTGATAAAGGCAAACCAATGTAGAAAATCAAAGACATATTAAAATTCTTCATCTCAGTCTTCACAAAGCTTATGGCAAACAGGAAAAGGTAGCTACAGCCACTTTTCAGCATGCTGGAAAGCTGTATCGATCTGTTGGCTGGAAAACACACAGGAGTTTCAAGATGACTGCAAGGATTCACTATTAATGAGCACAGTAAGGGTTCAGAAGAACTAGGAATGTTCTTGTGCCTCTGAGCAGCTCCCTTGCAAAAATTTCAGCATAAAGCTGAGAGACAAGTATCAGATCAGCCTTCCCTGCCCCCTACACTCCTCCAGTTGTAAAATAAACTCACATCAGCCTACAGTACACATTGGCTTCAACACTGGTATACACATTGTGTTTGCAGCCTGGTTACCCTCCAGGAGTTCCTCTTCCCAGCTTCCCTGCTTTTCCTGCAAACACATCCAAAAAAAGTACTTCATTTAATTTACAAAACAGTGGATTACTATCAGTTTTGACAGGATGACATATGAAGTGTAGGCCAAGTATTGGCAGCTAAGAGAAAATCCTTACAACAATCACTAGAGAACTCCATGCCAGACATCTCTCATTCAGAGACAGATCTCTCATTCAGAGATCCTTCAGGGATCCATGAAAAAACTGCAAATAATTGCCAGGTGTTCTGCATGTTCTTGCAAGACAAAAGAAATCAAAAAGGGATCTCCTGTAGGGAAAGGCTAAAGAGATCCAGAAACAATGAGTTTTAAGGGGTGACCACAATGTGTGTCCTAGATGAAGACCCAGAAATACTTTCCATAAATACCAGTATTAGTGCTAGCACTTCACAAAAATGAAAGTCCTAAAACACATTGGAGAAGCACTTTCAAAAAATTTTAAGCATAACTGGTATAAGTTTCCTGTGATCTACAGAATGCCCATCCTCACCTGAGGGTTCTCATAAACTGAAGCATTAATAATCCTTCCATGCTTACCCAAAAGGTTGACTTATGACACCAGTTTATTGCATCACTTGCATGTTTACTACAAACTTTCACAATAATACCATATACATCAGAGACACTTATTCCACCAGCACACTGTGTACATCTTTCTTGGCTAACACCATATATGACCTGCATCTAAAAAGTTACCCACAAAGTCACAAATATTTCAGAATGTACCAAATGAATCGATAATATTTTAATTTACTAATATGTAAACTTAAAAATATGCATATTATCTTTCATAAAGCAAGGAATTTGAGTATAGTTGAGTCAGGAGAAAAACACTCAAACTTTTAATAGTGGACAAGTGGCAGGATGAACAACTAAGAAAACTGGCATGATGAAACATACTCTGCATCCAGAAGCTTAATGGGCTTTGCAATTCAATCCTGAACAATCTTAAAATGTATTAAAATACAAGAGAAAACAAGGTGTAATTGAAATGCAGGTGAAGGGACCACTCAGCTCCTATTATCTAATGCAACACAGGATACAATACATAAAAACAGCCAGGGTTTTGCTGTATTCTAAATCAAAGTAATAACATGCACAACTTGGACACAGAAGTACTATTTTTACAGAGGATGAAAGGGGAAAAAAAAAACCAAACCCTTTAAGTGTTGGATTGACCTGCAAGAAAAGCCACTGACAACTAAAATTCAGTGTTGTCAAACAGGTGAGATGAATGTATCAAGAGAGCAATTTCCAAAGGGAGACAAAACACACAGCTAGGAAAAAGCACTAGAGGAAGTTTAAGATGAACAGTTAAGACTTCTTTTCCCTTGGAATTTGGGAACTACATATGTAGTATTCCCACTGGCAAGGCTATCCTGTATTAATCCAAGGGGTTTCTTTCCCCAAAGAGTACTACTGGGAATATCCTGCACTGCCAGAAGACCAGCCATGACCTAGAAGGCTTCAGATACTCAACACATTATCTATGAATCAGCTATTCAAACTGCTAGAGCTTATCCAAAAAGTCTGTTTCTCATTACATTGTGCTTTAGTCACATACTGTCTGTCCTTGGTCTGGTGCCACTTCATTTCAATTGTTTGCACAGGAACACTGGAAGGAATTTCTTGAAGACAAACTATAATGCCTGTGCATGTCATGGTCCAAGGGGCCTGCCTTAAACGGGTCATCACAACCTGTAAACAGGCCTCTTGGTTTTCAATTTATCTCCTACTTTGTCCCACTGAAGAATTCTACATTCAGTTCAAAATTCACCTTAGTTGTGAACTGAAGTCCTTTCTAAAAAAAAAAACAAAAAAACATTTACAATATTCAAATAATGCATTCATATAGTGAAATATCTGATATTCTGTGCATCATATACAAAAACTACTAACTAGTTATCATGTTTAACACTGAACAAGTTCCCTTAGCCAAACAGGTATCTTTTAATGAGATACCTTTTGAAAGGTATCTTAAAATGTTCTTACCAAATTGGCTCTGAGTGTGTTTTCTGTCTGAAACACAATGTATTCAGCAAGTATCCACACCAAAAAAAGCTATGGAAGCTGAAATTCAAAAGCAGTTTGTCAGAAAAGCTGTTCTGGTACTGCATCCCTTGCATCACTGGCAACAACTACATTTCTGTGAGGATAAGACTGGGTAAGTGGATTTGAGATATTCTGTATTTCTGTTTAATTTAAATTCCTTGCACTGCTACAAAACCCCAAACAACATCCCAGTAAAACCAATTTAATTAAGCTAAAGACAGTATCATAAAGATAACAGACACTTGGATCTGGTTTTAGCCTGAAATCCACTGAATAGTACTTTAACAAGTACACAGGCTTGCTCTAGCTAGAAAGAGTCAGTAAAGAATTATCTTTCCCCAGTCTTGAGATAACAAAGGCCACACAAGCCTGCTTTTCACAGGCAGAGACAGGACACAGATAGATCTCTGAACAGATGTCTAACAGAGCAGCCATATTCATTTTCAGAATAAGAGCCTCCTGTCCAACTACCAGTGAACAGGATGTGAACAGAGGCAGAACAAGTCCACATAAACAGCAGTCTGGAAGCACCTGAGAACTAATTCATTTGCAGTTCTGTTACTATTCCAATATTTTCTTCAATTAACTCAAAAAAATCCTAGTGCCAAAACAAACTTTCCAATAAAAATTCTAATGCCTAAATGCCTATTATTAGAGATATTGATGAAAACCTCACCAATTCCTTTTAAAGACTATCGGGTAGCTTTGTAATTCTTTCCTCCTTAAGACCCTATCACTACAATATAAAATAATTTTTTCACAGAATGGCTATGATCCAAACACAGATCTCAGTACTTTGGAAGGACAGCTGTGTGAAAATCTCTTGAGAGCTAAATTCTAAGACCTCTTTTCATAGGGGATTGAAAGGTGGAAGTGTCATTAAGTAGTGTTATAAATGTTCTGAAGTTTTGAGGATTTTAAGATAGTTTTTTTTCCTATTGCCACAGGGTTTTTTGTTTATATCTTGTTTCTTAGTTTGGGCCACTGAAACTGAATTATTTCAAAAGGAAACAAAGGGAAGACAAGGACTTTAATCCTTGTTCTCTAATTGTTTACTAAAAATGAGGGCCAAGTGGAAGCACCTGCTGTTGCAGCACCTCAGAATTATTGGAAAGAGGGTTCAGTAGCCAGCAAATAATATTACGGTACAGAGCAACAAGTGTTAAAACTCAAAATTTATAATTAACAGCACCAGCTTCGATACTTAACAGCCTAGAATTGTGAAAGAGGGACAAAAATCAACAGACCATCCAATAAGCAGGAGCTGGACAGATGAATCACAGTCAGTGTTACAGTCCTATCTTCAAAGCTGAAAAATTTATGAACAGGCATCTTCAGAATGAGTTGCAACATATCTGTCCATCAGAAGCAGGCAGTCCCCCTTGTGATTTCACTTTGCAAGTAATAAAATCCAGACTGCAGTGCAAACAAAGAACTGCAGTTCTCCCCCTCGCCTGCTCTTGCCCTGAGCACTCTGATACAGAGGCTCAGAGGGTTTTGATGCAATTTTAATCTCTATGTTTCCAACCCACATTGGATCTCACAGACCTTCCTTGTAACTTCCTATTTCAAAGCACAGTCTCTCAGAGAGACCTGCTCCATACTCCAGGCACCTTCTGCTGAAGGCTCCCCCAGCCATTTGATGTGGCTCTGTCTGCAGAGCAAATTCATGCTCAATACAGACCAAACTGAGATAGCCCGAGCACATTCACCAACTGAACTGCTGACTCAGTGCAAATGACTCTGTTTCAGAATTAGTCACATATGTGAGTATGTGAGGTGGAAACTGAAATTTGTGTTGAAACTATGAACTCCTCTTATCTCAACGACTTCAGTATGCTTGTGCCTAAATAAGGATTTAACAAGAGATCTACTGGCAGTGATGAGGCTTGTGGAAACAGGATGCTTTTCCAAGAGAGGCAGTGGAATGGGATGGTGTTGTAAGAGCACAGTGAAGTCTTAAAACCATAGATGAAATTGTAGCTTCATACCAGAATTATCAGAGTTATATCCAGAATTTCATTTTTAAAATTGAAGATAAAAATATTCAGGCAATAAAGGGGATAACTGCCTCTTCCTATTATGAGCTCCTGCCACTCCTTCCTTCCAGAACACGATTTCAAGTTTTACCTTCCCAGGAAAGACAAACACCATTAGACATAGCACAGACCAGGCTCTGAGCTAATTAAAAAGGAATTCCCATCCAATGTTTTAGACACTAAAACAAAACTAAAAGTAGCTGTAGTCAGAGTAGTACTTGACTATGTTCAGATTGTTAATATCTTTTTTGCAGTTGTTTCATTTATATACATTTCTTTGGACTTTTAGCTTCCTCTCTTTCTGTACCATCATGACTTCTAACACACCACAAACATCTCTCTAACTCAGCCATCTGTGTAACAACACTGTTTGCTGGTAGCCATTTTACTTAAACCCTGAACATCAAGAGAACAGTTTAATGCAAAAAATCCAAAAGGTATTTAGAAGAATTAACTATAAATATATAAACTTATATATTTTCGAATACATTAGACAAAAAAGGATTTTTACCAAATCTGGTAAAAATCAAAGTTATATATTCCACTCTTTCTATAACACTTTTCCCTCAAAGCTCATGGGAAAGTAGACATTTTCACTAGGGCATTTGCTTTTAAAATAATACTAAATTCACCTTTCAAGATCTGAATTTACTACAACTAAAGTCATTTGAGCAGTGTATTTTCACAGATGCTTCCTACACACAAATTACAACATATTGGTACCAAAGCTGGTTCTCCATATCTGACTACTGAGATTAACAGCTGCAAAGTCTGCTGCTAGTACAAATAGAGAGGCTGCTGTTCCACGAAAGACTTTCTGCTTGAAAACTTCAATTCCTATTTCTCCAGAGAAACTTACAACACGATGAAGCAAGCCATTTCTACGGATATTAGAAGTTCCTAGCTTAAACAGTTGCAACACAAACAAGTGAACTGAATTACATTGCACAGCTTTGTACCCTGCATTTGCCATCCTGAGGGCTTGACTGGCACATGCAATACAAAAGGTAATTATATATGTGTGAAACAAAGCCAACACACACTGAGTAAGTTCAACAAACTGCTTCACATGGCATCATATAGATGCTGACACAGATTTTTCACACGCTAGTGCATGGATCAAGTCTTCAGAGTTTAAAAAAGTTAGTTTCCAAGTAAATCTAATCCAGAAAATGTCACCCTTTCTAAAGTTTTTTGATATGAAAACTCTACATGGAAATACTTCCTCAGCATAGAGACAACACACCTATCTCAACACTGCTTTTAGGTCTCATCACAGCTCACAAGTACAAAACATTAAAGTGCCAATTAATGCAATAAAGCAAGTGTTTTTCTCTAAAGCACCTGTAACAGCTTGGCTGAAGCTTCTTAAGCAATTAAGCTCAAGACAGACACTTGGCTTGAAAATTTGCAGCCCAGGTAGTTAAGGTACACACCAGCTGGGCAGCTGAGAACAGGCTCTTGTGACAGGACTCAATCTGAAGTGGTGCTGCCTAATGTATTAGCCCCATGTGTACCAATAAAGCATTTAAAAGCAGATGACCACTATGTAAATATAGAGCAATACCAACATACTTCTTCCTAAGACAGCTTGTAAAATTGCAGATCATTACAGAGCTAAACCACAGAATGAACATGAAAAAAAAAATACACTAATTTCTATACTTTTATAAGTAAAGTGAGTATCAACAGACACATTATGCCAACTGATGGGTGCTAATGCAAAGGAAATCCAGTCATATGGGGCTTATCAATAACTTTAACCAACATTATAGGCATCATCACCAAGTATCAGACTGAACATTCAAATATTAAACTGCTGTAGTAGGATTTTTGACAGCAACACACAGAGGGGGCTGCAAAGGTAAGCAAGGTATCTCCTCATATCACTTCACCCAAGGAAGTCCCCAGAACAACTTCCCTCAGGCAGCTTCATCTCACTGCACCCAATGCTAGGATTTCCAGTTACTCAGCATGAGAGTACATCCCTCTAACACTTTCAGAATCGAGTTACTGAAAAGACCTAACAGCAGCTATTGCTTCTATTGCAGATCCTTTTCTGAGTGAAAACAGAAAACTACTGATGCACTTACTTTGCCTCTTCTAAAGCCCAACACTCCAAACACAGCATGTGAAGCTCTGTGCTTTGAACTACCCTTTAGTAACTCCAAAAGGTTATCCAGAGCTCTACAGCTGCAACATCCAGACTGGATCCATGAGTGATCCAGAGGGATAAGTTCACTGCTTAGGAGTGAAGAGGAAATAGCAAAGTAGGAGACTTGACAACACACATCATCTCCTCCACCCTCAGAATCACAACCTATAAGGCACAACAGCCTAATGTTGTCCCAAATCAGTAATAACTATGGAAAATTGCTGCAGTGCCTCTCAAGTCTACTAGGAAGCCTTCTTCTGTCCTTCAGTTTATTCTGCATCCCTTTTTCAAGGGAAACTGGCACACTTGTCATGGAATAATCAGCTGGTTCCCTATAGTTACCTTATACAATATCATTAGTTCTGGTAAGACACCGAATTAGAAACAGAGTTACAAAGCAGATAAACCAAGATGTATCATTCAATCAAACCTTTTTTTTTTTTCCCATAGATGCTACAGCAGGAATCGCTAGGAACACAGAAGAAAACAAAAATCATTACAAGGATTTCAACAGGAAAGGGATAGAAAACAAACAAAAAAAGCCCCACCAACATCAAAGTATGATTAGTTGGAGTTTTCAAGTTACACCATCATCAGACACAGTCCTATTGGATTCCCTGGGCTAATGTGGGACATGTGACTGGATACGAACAACCTCTGTACCATCACCATTCAGGAAGAACTAAAAATCTAACAAGGCAACAGTCACAGATGCCTACAATAAAATGAAACTAAACTGATAAAAAGGGAAATTAATTCAGCTCTGTTTCCCCAATAAGACAGTCAACCTCTCTTATCTTTGATGAATGTGTCCCAGGATGTGCCAAAGTGCAAAGCACCACGACCCTTGATCTCTGCTTGACACAAGTCATCATTCAAGGCTCAAGATATTTTGCTATCCCAGTATGGGCAAAGACTGTTCAAACCCCACAAAACACAGGCCAACTGCTGTATTTGCTGCTTTTGAGAACACACACTGATGAGTCCCAGACTCTCAAACTGCAAACCTGACACAAAACTACAAAATGACCACTCACATTAAGGTTCCAAATAAGAGACTTTTGCTGCCACCAAAGCAAGAGATCACATGCCAACATACAGCTGAAAAAAACACTAACATTTATGAGAATATAAACTACCCCAGACAAGTTATTTAATAGAAAGTCAGGGAAAACTGAAGTTTCTCATGATTTTGAAGCAGAGGTCCACACTTTTTAAGAAGTGTATGTATCTCCACAAACACAGCAATCTGTCAAAGGAAAGCATGCTCGCCATTCCCAGCATCTAGGCCAACTGCATGGATTCAAACACAGCACAAGTTTTCCACTGAAGAAGGCACGAACTTCAAAGGCCACAAAATCCTTGTTAAAACTCCCGCACAGCTTCAGCCTCCTTAACTCCCACTAGACTCCCCAAACCTGTAGAGCTGCAATCACTTGTTTTAGAGTGGCTGCATTCTATCGGGCTTCTATTGCAGAGGCACTGCATTAGTGAATTCCAGCTGGAAACCATTTCTGAAACACAATGTATTAGGAATCAAAAGTGAGATCTATGCAGCAACTCAACCAGACAACGTTTTGGAGGGTTTTTTTTGGGTTTTTTTTTTTGTTTTTTTTGGTGGGTTGTTTCAAGGAGTTATTTCTTGAAGCCCTGCAGAGACTAGGAACTAGCAGTGTGGTCAATTGCATTTCTTGTTCTGTTGTCCAAAAGCATAGATATGAAAAATGTCTTAGCTACCCCTTTGAACAAGAAGGTTTTTCAGAGCAACAGGCACAATTCCTCTCAAGGTTTGAGAAACAGGTGGTTTCACTAAATCGTGGTCAATTTCTCCATTTGTTTATGGTTTTTAACAGTCTGTAGTTACTGCAAATTTTTGTTTCCTTTCTAATTCAGTTTCAGTCCTATGCACTGCAGTCTTCATTAGTCAAGAAGTACAATCTTGCTTTAAAATAATTTTCTGCAGAGGAGCTATTTTAAGTTAATGACCATGCCCATTCTCCCATTAAAGTGTTTTTTCAGCCATGGACTTAGCACTCAACATTTTTTTTATGGCACTTTGTTTCACATTATGCTCAGCAGCCCATGCAGCACATGACATTTTGTAACCAAATAGCCAATGGCCATTGGCAGACTTCCCCACCCCTCCCTTTCTCAATATCCTTGGAACAAGTAGCCTTATTTGCACAAAAAACTCCCTGCAACCTGCAAAATCACGTTAACCCCCTTAATAATCTGTGTCAAGCAGATTTATTACAACTTCCATTACACTCAATTCATTGCTAGCCAGAACCACACAGGTACCTCAGCTTTTCTGCCAGAAATATGTATTGAAACATAGACTGAGGATTATCAACCAGCCAAAAGACCAGGGGTGATATTCTGGATAAATGTTCTTACCCAGTAAAACTACAGAAGGAAAGGAGACTTAGAATTCAGAGCAATTCTTTAACTACTTTAGAAACAGCATCAGTACAATGCAGGATCAGTGGATGAAACATTTTCATCAGCCTACGAAGATTTCTGTAATACTCTAGAAAAAAAATTCTAACTTCGTCTGAAAAAAAGGATTTTGTATTTAAATGGTTCACCTTCATTCTTTCTTCTTGAATTAGATTTTGGACTATTTCTAACATTTTCATGGGACAGCTTTATTTTAAGTTGGAGTAATGCTCATGGTCCCTTAAACAAACAATTTGGTCACCAATTTGTGATCCCAGTGACTCCTGATAAACTCACAGCTGTCAGACTGAATATTTATACACAAAATAACTGATGCATTTCCATCTAGTCTTTATGACAAAAGGATGACTATATAAAATGGCAAATCACTACTGCTTCCAAACAAAACTTGGGGAAGAGGAAAGGGAAACTGCTGAGCTGGACTGCCCTTGACCCATGACAGACATCTCAGCTGTCACTTATGTTTTGGTCATTTGAGTAGCTGCAGAAAGTATATCTGAAATGAGACACCCTATTCAGCTGAAGCTCAATCTAGTCCATGGATTTTTTTCCCTTCCTGGAAGGAAATTTGGCTTGGGAAGTGGGAAGGGAGAAGGCAAGAGTATAAAGCAAATTCCCAAGAGAACAGTAAGCACATTTCCATGGATAAGATTGACTTACCAGCTGGAAATCTAAGTTTGGATGAGGCAGTTTCAGGAGTCAAAGCTTAGATGCAGGTTTTAAACATGTTCATTTTTTTACATAGGGTAGCTGAACACAGATAACAAAATCTGCTTCATTCCAGTGTGCAAGAGAGGGCAGGAAGAGAAAATAAAATCCTTGTTTTGCCAGATGGCTTATACTGGGACCACAGGAGGATTCAGGAAGGCCAAGGTTAGAAAATAAAACAAAAAATTACATTGGCAATGACTGATACACTGTTCTGCTGGAGGGGAGAGGAATGAGGATATTTCCTGAACAGGTAAGAAGCAAGAACAATTACCATTCCCACACAGGAACAAGAGAAACAAAAGACACCATTTCCCTGAATATTATTGCCAGAGAAGATAAGGACAGAAGTCAAAGGGAAAGTGGAAAATAGCTCTACATCATCAACCAACTCATTCTTTCCATTCTAAATTCCAATGCCAACTTCCTCAGATTTCTTACCCCTCTTAAGTGACAAATTATACTTAAAACATCCCTACATTCACAGCCTGCTGCTTTTTAACTGCAGTCATCCACCCCGACTTAGTTAACGCTTATCAGTTGCGTCATTACCTGGTAGTTATCAGCTCTTTATTTAAGGTAGTTGCACTCCTTTAAATTTTACAGTTACCCAAACCATGTGGTTTGTTGCAAAAAGTTATCAAGACCAGAAGTTGAGCAATACAGAGTTTTGGACATGCTACAACAGCACAATCACACATCACAAGCATACTTCAGAAATTTGGTTTTATCTTATAAGCTGCCACATTAGAAGCCACAACTGTTTTCTGACAGAGGTCAAACCACTGCAGAACTGCAGCAAAGCAAACCTTCAGCTCACCAACTCAGAACACAAACCAGCAATTTGCAGTAATAGTAAATAACAGAGCCTTCCACAAAAGAATTTTGGGAATTATTTTGCTGATGTTGAAAGTACAGCCAGCTGCTTTAACACAGCTGATCCCGGCTTACTTCCTTTGGTTAGCCCAATCTAATCTAAAGCTACTTAAAGCTTTCTTCACAAAACTGAACCATTTCTTTGCTTCACCATAATCACTGTTTGCACTAGTGTTAGTTTTCCTGTATTCCAAACCCATTTCCAATTCATAACCCTATCACTCATATGGATTAAAATCTAAGGATGCCTTCTCACAGAAGCCAAACAAATAATAGATTTTTTACAGTACACGTATATCAAGCAGAAACCATTTATAGCTTGGGTACACTGGGAATTTTGACAAAATCTCTACATTTGGAGCAGCAAGACTATAAAGTTTTTCTCACTCTTGTTCAACTCCACACTTCAGAGCAATTCAACTATGCATCTGAGAAAGCTGACCCAGAAAACCTTCCAGAGCAGTTAGTCATCTACCCACTAACTAGGCCACAGATGTCGGTATGGGATAGATGTCTCTCCAGTTCCAAAATAAATTCTTTCAAACACTTAAATTATGGTCACAAAGTTTTTTTAAAGATGAAATGTGCACATTTACAATCTACTAGAAAATACCAAAAAACTCACAATAGCAACAAAATGCTTAACTTTACAGGCTGCTGGGCTTATGGAGCTCAAAGCCTGAATGCATCCATAAAATTATTTTACCTGTTCATGAAAGTTACACAAATATTTAATCTGTAAAGAAAACACAAACTGACGCATATCCACAGTATGTAGCTTACTCAGTAAGTTATTACTAATCTAAGACTATAAAGGGAAGCACTTTGGCAAAAGCAGGCAAGAAATCCAGTTCAGTACAAGTATTAAAATGGTACTTTCATGAACTAACCATTCATAGCAATTAGGAACACTCAGAATCAATTCATAGTTTTAAACTTGCCTAAAACTTCAAAATGTCATGTATATGCTAAGAAACAAGGTTTTTTGCTGCTCCCCACCTTTGTCTTATAAATGCCTTTTAACTCTCAAAGTTTGTTGGAGAAAAACCACTTAAGTTAACACTAAAAACAGATTTCAGACTCTCCAACACCAATAAATCAAACTTCAGTTCTGCTAGGTTTTTTGTGATTCACCCAACCTTCAGAAATAAGATTCCATACTGGATGGGAGGAAGAACACTGCTTTTTTTAAACCACAGTCCCAAGATAAAAATCAAGGCACATGGCTATTTTTCCTACCTGAAGTGTTATCATACACAGCTAGTCATGTTCAGTTGCACTGAAATGCTGGAAGGAAACCTGAGTATTAAAGACAATTTGTGACAGATCTTCAGGTATAGAACATACACAATACACTGGGGTGCTACAACATTTAAGTCTTGAGCAGCAACCTTGAGCTCCTCACTTTTTTGTTGTTGTTGTTCCTGAGGGTAAATACTGAACCTCTCAGATATGTTCAGGCTTGTATAAAGAGATCAGCAAAAGAAATCATACCATCACCTTAACTGGCTCACAGTTGCCATCAAGAGGTAAAACATTTCAAATTCAAGCAATTTACCACCACCCCTCCAGGCACAAAGAACCTAAAATACATTTCTGCTTTTAAGTCTGCAGAAAGAAGCTCAAGCTGCACATAAAGGAAGTAGAGAAAGCCACAGGAAGAAAAAAAACATTCTAAAACTAAACTTCAAGTCTTATTTTTGTATCAGACACTTCTGTTATTTCTCCCTTTCAGCATACTCTTCCTGGCAAACCAAATGACTGACTAAGCCCCAAATCATGATAAAGACAAATAAAAAGCCTGCGTTCAAAGGCCATTCTATATACTGTCAATCTCTATTTGTCTACATCCGGAGGGGGCAATATTCAAAAAAAAAAATAAAATCAATCACTTCTCAGACAGTATTTCTTACTGGATATTTATCTGAATGGACTGCTTCAGGAACTCTCTAACCCAAGTTTAGCTTCATTATGACATTTTCAATTTCAGGAGGACTCATAGACTGCGTTCAAATTAGCTATAACAAAGCACATTAACTTAGCATCTTGCATTTTTACAAAGATAGATAACCTACATTTCCCAAATGAAAGCACACCATAAGCAGCTGCATAAAGATCAAGACAAACCAAAAATAGTTCTATGTTGGAAAATATTGGCTAGAAGTCTCATTTAAAAGAGGCAACAGACATGGTAACATTTTGCAACATTTAAGCAAAACCTGGTACCAGTTCAGAAATTGCCATTAACAGATGCATATTACACACATACATACATAGATCTGCAGATCTTTAAAATAATCAGTCTGGATTGCTAAAGCTTTTAACAGTAATATTTGGGGGTTATTGTTTGCATGTCATTAGTCTATCCCAGGATAGAAGCAGTCAAAATACATTCAGACTGGGGTCACAAACTTGCCACCAACAATCAGCATAGGAGAAGCAAATCACAGGTTACCCTAAGAGAGGAAAATGTCCAGGGAAAGCTGGGTTTAAAACTGGGTAGTTTTAAACTATCATGAGACTGCATTAACTGTCCAAAACCAGACAACATGGCTGTTGGTATCAGCTTTGTACTATCTTGCACTTAGCTCAGCAAAGCTGTTTCAGATTTGCCCCAGTTACATCAAAGAGATTGGTATTCCTCTTCTTTTCAAATTCTACTAAACGGTGGCATTAAACTCCCAATTGCGTAATTGGGTTTTTCCATCTTGACCTTTCTGCTTTCTGCTGCCAGCCCCAAGCCTGCTATCAGAACCTACTATCTTCAACTCCTGATGCAATGAAACCAGAAGTGGCTGAAACATGCAGATGAAAGGGACGATCCAGAACAGCTAAATTGAAACAATACAACTCCTACCTCATCCAGGAGGTCTCACAAAGCTTATTCTCCACACTTTCTGCTATCTTCCTATAGCAGGACAAGAGCAGCTCAACAGGGACCTACTGAAAGGTTCTATCAGTGACTGCTTGTCTAACAAAGGCAACAGGATCAGAACACTCTGGGCTATGGCTCAAACACAACTTGTTATGTGGATACCATCAGAGTCTCCAAAGCTTTCTCTTGGTTTTAATCTCACTGGTAACATCTGAGGAGTCCTGCTACTCACTTGCAAAATTAGAAGACTGGAAATGCACCACAGTGATCCTGTCCTGAGAACAGAGAACAGCTGCATGTAGATTCCCAATAGATGAACCAGGTGACTTCAGAACCATGTTCTGGGGCACACAGATCATGAAAAAAAAATGGCACCACCCACATTTAAACACATTTATTCTTGTGTCATTGCCACATCATTTTGAAAGCTCATAGATATTTTAGTTACAAGGCCATCAAGTACACAACATCCTTTCTAAAGGATTTCTAGAGTCTAAGTGCATAGGCAGCAGCATTCCCTAAGATTCTGCTTAGACCTAAAATGACAAATTCAAATGTAACAGCATGTCTTTGTGTGATTTAGAATGAGACATCATTGTAAAAACTGCTTACTGCTTTAGATACATATTTAATACTCACAGAGCTTCTGGAAGGCTATAACAACATAACACTGCAAGTCCAATTTTTATCAGGCTGCCATTTCCTTTGCTAAAAAATCACCTGAGAGCATGTTAAATTATTTGTGAGTCAGGCAAAGTAAAGCAGTGCTGCTTGGAATTCCCCAGGCAAGTCTTGAAGCACTCCAGAATAATCTGGATACATGCACGGTACCTGCCATCACCAGGTGAAAGTGACAAGTGGGATGAAGTTCAGAAGTATGCCTAAGAACTGAATCTGAATTTTGGTCACTGCATTCCACCCATTACAAGACAAGACATGAGCAAGCTCCCTGTCTCAAACACGATCTCAAAAGAGACACAGATTCAATCCTAATCACCTCTCCACTTTCCCCAGCTCTCCCAAAGGGAATAAGGGCAACCAAAACCACACATTGAGAAGGGTTGGTATGACAATTTGCAAATATACTGAGGAAACTGGAAATAGAGTAGAAAGAAGGGTTCACTGTAGTATCTTGAACAAAAATACTCTAATGCTGTTTAAGGTTCAATACACACCCTAAATGATTCTCAAAATGACCTACAAGACAGCTGCTTAGGGAATGTAAGCAGCTTCCACAAAAATACTTATGAAGCCAGTACAAAAACTGAGTCTTGTTCATTTGGACAAGAATTTAAATAAAAGATTTTAAAATATATGCAGATGGTTCATGTTAGATAAAAGCCTTCAACTACTCCAAGAAATCAATTTTCAGCATGACAAATCCTGCTATTTAAAATACAAACTGTTCCAAGTGTACTGGAAGAGCATTTTTCCAAGTGTGGCGTACACACATGATGATCTAGTTAAAACCACAGTATTATCTGAAGTTTCAAGAGTCAAAACCAGTAACTTCCTACCATCTGCTATTAAAAATTAATACCACCAATAACAAAACCCACAAACACATGCTAAGTCAACAGAAAGTCCTATGTCCAGCTGCAGGAGCACTGTAAATTTACATGATATTTATTATCTTTCTTATCATTTAAATGTTACATCCATCACGTAGACTGACAAGCTAAGCAAAAAAACATTCAACTTTTATTTCAACTTAACCACAATCTGAAAGAACCAATTAGTAATCTCAAAAAAAGGTAGGCAATCTTTACAGGAAATGCATGACAGGAAGTATCAAGACTGCCACTGCTTAGCATCAGCTTTGCCACATCCAGCATGGAGGACCTGGGTGTCAGTCAGAGCTGTGATGTTTAACGAGCTTCTGCATGAAACAAAACCAACAAAGACAAAACAAGAACATGTGGCCCAGAGGGATGTTGTTAACCAAAAGGTATTGAAAACTGCACTGTACCATGCACTGCATCCATGGAGACTACCACAGATCTATTACTGCTTGTTTTATTTATTACTCTGCTCGACAGCTCTCAAAGGACTCCATACAGAATGTCTCCAGGGAGCTTTTATCAGGTGGGTTTTTTCCCCTTACAAAGAAAGATTATAGACCTGGTACTTTTCCTCAGCCCCTCAAAAGTTTTGTTATGAAGCTAAGTGTTTTAAACCACAATAGCCCAAAACAAATCTCATTTAAGAGATTTAATTCTGCACCTCTCAAACCCACACAAACTGACAAACAAGAGCCTGTTTATTTCCATAAGAAGTGCTGCATTTTCCGAATGTACTTATCAGATTATATTTATTGCCTCACAACCAGCCAGTTACAAATTGAACCACAGCCATCTTCAAAAGTGATATCCCTTTGAGGTAAGATTATTTTCCTAAGCAGAGGTCTCCTAACAGCTGCAGCTCCAGAATGTACTTCAAAAGCTGCCTTCTCTCTTTCAGGGTCACCTTTGTCAAGTCTGAGGGAGCCTGATCACTGTTTATACTTCTGCAGGTAATTAGTCTGGCTCCTTTCCCATGTCATTTATCAAGATGTCAATTGTATCAATTACAGCACAAACACTCAAGAATATAGCTGGGTTTTCATCTTTAGCTAAAGAAGAAGCTTCCACATTAGAGATTTGAAGTCACTGAGTACCAGTAATTTGTTCTGCCCTATGACATAAAAAAACAGCAAAAATTTAGACTCTACTGAACAAAATTGCAAATTCCCTGCATATGCACATTTGGAAATCCAGCATCCTAAAAGTGCCATAAGACCATTGTACAGTTACAGCTTGGAAGATTTTACTTTTGGTAGTTTGGAATTTGTAGAGCTGAAAACAGAAGAGGTAATAAGGACAGCATGATGTTAACAGATTGTCACATACCTTGATTAATCTACATTTGTGACAAGGATGCAGCTGGCCCAGAATCAGTCACAAACAGGAGGCACACTGCTGCTGCAGCCACATAACTGTGCTCACAAACTAGTAAAGCATTAGAAACACTGATGGGAGGTTCAGGGTAGGCATGGGAGCCAGCTTACTGCATTAGACTTGGACTTGACCTTATAGTAAGTTTCATAAAATGTATTTTTAAATAATCTGAATTAAACCACAGTCAGAGTTTTCAAGGAATGCATATTTGTTTCAGGATATTGACTATTTCTCCAGAACTAACAGGATGTAGTAGTTTTCCAACAGTGCTTGACAAATGAATTCCAGGTCCACACTCCCCAGCTTCCTCTCACTGGAGAAAGGTCTAGATCTGGTTTTCCATTTTGCTTTAATATAGCTACATGATTGTGCATCAGAGCCAGCATCTTTGCAGGCAGGACTCCTAGTGAGCAATATGCAACCAGCTTTTTAAAAAGAAAAAAAAAAAGAAAGACTACAGGATGCCACAGTTATGTGATATAAGACCTTTTTTGGTTGTCAGACTTGAATGTGCAACTTGTGAAACATTCTCAGTTCTGCCAGTCCAGAAAGAATAGAGAATTTCAAGAATTATACATTGACTTCAGCAAGCTGATATTTATCATGGTGAAGTCTGCAGTGCAGTCTATACTCCAGAGTACAGAAACTGCATTCCATTGTTGTCTGTTGACCTAAAAATCACCATTAAATACAGCTTTAAGACTACGAGATAAAGATAGGCATCATTAAATCTGAAGTGTCACTAAAAGTGAAGCTATACATCACATCCAAGCCACTTCCTGCACTGTGAGTTTTAAGTTAACGTTCTTAGACTCAAAAAAATTCTGACAGATGGAAATATTATTTAGTACCTCACCATTTCCTGCTACAAAGTGTCAGTTGCATTATCACTTTTACCAGAGTGCACTATGCAATCTCATAGTTCACATCCAGTTCTGGCATTATGCTTGTTCCCAGCTGGTTTTTCATTGCTATTTCCTATGTAAGAAAAATCCATTTGTAAGCTGGAGTGTTTGTACACCACACTTGGTTTGTAGCTAGACATCTGCTAGAGAACTGCACATGTGTAACCTACACCAATTTATTACTCAGATGATTTATAACTGAAGATAACCAAATTCACAGTCAGCTTTCCCTCAAAGCACTAATGAGTACAACAAACTTTGTGCAGCACTTTCACCTGTCCAACTCATCTCTTACCCCTGGAGGCTCTGTGTTGCTTGGGGAGAGCCCTCCAGTTCCTTTTTAATCCTTCAGCAGCTCATGTGTTAAGCAGAATAACCTGACACCACCACACTGAAGCCAGAGTAAGAATGGCAAAGCAACGTACCAGCAAGGAGGTGCATTCATGAACTGTGGGTCCTTTCTGTCAGAGGACACAGGGGACAGGAGGGACACAGCTCACACCAGACATGCAGTGCTGTTCTCCAGTGCATCCCGTTTACCAGGAGCACATTTCCAGCCAATGCAAATACATTCATAATAACAGTTCATAGATCATGCTTCCTTGAACAGAACACACTGCCCAAATGAAAAGTCTCCAAATGCCTCACAAATACACAGTTCAAAAGAGCCCAAGTTACCTGCACATCAAGCATGTTCCTATTTGAAAAGTTACTAATTTGAATAACCCAGAGCAATAATTCTAGATAGAAGATTTTGCAGTCCAGTGACTGACCAATCTGTACTGTTCTGTGAATCAGCAGTTAAATTACAGTCTTGATTTAAAATCACTCACACAGGGACTCAGAGGGATGACACAATAGCACTAGATTTGGCTTTTGTAGCCAACTGTGTGACTTGCTACTTCTGCCATATGAGTATTACTTTGCAAAATTAAAGCATCAGAGGAAGGGATCACATTTTAGCTACAACATTACCTGAACTGTACAGAGGTGACAAACATAATTTATGCTAAAACATAATTTATAAAGACCACTTTTGTCAACATCTACCTACTTAAAAACCCTTTAATTAGTAACCCTAACTACTATTTTAGTCAATTTATGAGATGTGCTAATGACAACAGCAGGAGGCACACTTGACTCAGAATAACTAGATCTGAGATGAATACACACAAAGGGAATAAAAGTACTTGAAGGCCAACGCTACACCAACAATTTCCTTGCAGCAACTGAAGCTGAGCACTGGCACAAAGCAACAGCTGCTGAACTCTTTACAGCTCCACAACATCCACAGCAGGGCAGGTATTTCACATTTAAACACCTGCATACAATATTTTAAAGTAGGTTCAGTTACAATTTGCTTCATATGGACAGGTCAAAAAGTAAACTAGGATAGTCCATCAGTCACACTTGTGTTGGGTTTTTGTTACATTGAACAAAATTGACTCTCTTCCACAGATCCAGAAAAAATAAAGAGTCTTGGCCAGGATCTTAGCTTGCTAGAGATACTAAGAACATCAGTAGTCACCCAGTGAATTTCAGCTCTTCCCCCTTCCACTTCCTCCACAGTTCAATTTATCAAGTAGAAGGGGCAGTTTAATTACAAGGCAATTCAAGAGCCTTGAGGACATGAGCAATATCCTCCCCACAGTTTCACTAGCTTGGGAACACAAGCTGCATTTCATAAACAGCATCTAAACTTCCTTTGAAAGGAAGCATAGTCATAGTCTCAGGTTTTGATCATCACTGCTACAGAGCACATACATAAAAATTAGGCATAGCTGCCTCATTCAGAATTAAAAAGTCATTCTGCCAGACATCAACACAAAATCTTCAGCAGTGCTGTTTAGAAGACTCTGGGGAGGTGGGACACCTCAGATGCCTGCACTTGCTGGCAGGAATATAGAGAAAAACTGCTATTGCTGAGGAACATTATTTCAAGATAATTAAAAGTAACCATCAGTTAGTTATGGTTACTGTAACACAGCATGGAAAAAAAATCATTCACATTTCTCTAATAAAGTAATTACTTTGACGGTTCATCAATCACTTTGATACAAATCACACATAACAAATATCAATCCGTCAACAATTACATTTTCTTATATAAGAGGATATATCCACCATCCCAATAAATACCAAATTCCTCCTTTTCTTTCTAGTCACAAACAATACAACAGGACTTAATCTTAAAATATTATACTAGCTGTAGAGTCTAGGTCCTGCAGCAAATACTTGTAACAGCTATTAAATGTACATTCCTGTTTTAAACTTGTCACTTTGTACTGTCTACTAAGAGGAAAAATACAGCCTTTGGAATGAGGTTTAACTTCACCCACAAGGCACTCCTGCAGTGCAGCTCCCCTCTGAGCAATACATCAAGTATTTCCCCCTTGCAAATATTTTCATTCATGCTTTTTTGCAACTTGTCAATTTTAACACTACTCATTAAATTCAGCGATCAACTGAAAGTCCAGCAACTTTATGACAATTTATAACAACACCCTTTAAAAATGAGCTTCTTTATTAAATTCCTTCAAAGGTGGTGCTTCTTCAGTTTGTCCACGTGGTACTGATGATGATGAAGACACTCCAAGAGGCAACGTTAGTGAAAAGCATATGATTCCAAGCTGACATTAGCTTCTGATCAGTAAGTGTGAAGATTAAAACAGTCTTCAGAGATTAAACTCACAGAACTCAAAAATTGAAAAGATTAAAATTTCAAATAAAAGTCGTATGTTGACAAGCTATTAATCTCCTCACAGTTCAAGTTGCACACGTAAAGCTTCAGCAGAGCCCAACACTTGATCATTTCACTTTTAATTTAAAATCAATGCTGAAGCAGACCACCACAGCAAGTATGTAGCTAGCTTAGAGGAGCAGGGCATGCTGAAGGGTCACAAAGAGAACTGGAAGCTTTCTTCCACAGTTAGTAAACACGGAAAAATTATAATAATAAATGAACCAAGACACTGGTAGAATGCTTGAGCAACCACCCAAAAGCAAATATGAATACAAATTAAGAAATCTTTTAACGAATTCCCTCAGCTTGACTGGAACAGATATACAAGTGCTTTTGAGAAAGTTCTGGTGCAGTTACTGCAATCAATCATTTGTGAGCCACTGACTGTTTAAAAACCCCACAAAGACATTTGGGATTTTCACCCAATGCTCTTTTGTCTGCCCTAAACTAACACACTACATAAGCCCTTCTATGAATTGCACCAAAACCCAACGCTAAAAAACAAACACTAAACCTTTTAACTAACTGTGAGGCTTGGAAAACAAACCAGCACACCAGGTATTTGTTCCTGGTACTCCAAGCTCTTCCCACTTCTTTTCAGGTTGTTGCACAGCAACTTGCTTCTGTTATACAAGCTCTGACTCGCACAGAACTAAGGGTGCTCCTGCCATCCTTAGACTGGGCTCCTACAGAACTCCGACTCTACTCAGCCTAGAATCTTGTTAAGAGCAGCGTCTTAGTCCAGTTTAATCCACCAGTCATCTAGAAAGGCTAAACTTTAGGGCGTTTTCTAAAGCTCCGGAAAGAAGATAATTTATTTCCCTGTCCCTGTTAACAAGCATGAACCCTGGAAGTTGGAATGAAAAATACAGCTTTGCAAAAATAAATGGTGTGATAACTCTAGAATATACATAAACCATGTAGTGTATCTATCCCACAAGAATCCACTGCCACTACCTATGAAATGTCTGCGAAATTAATGTTTTCACATTTTCCTAAGAAAAAGGCCAAAATAAATTCTGAAACATTAGGGGTAGCTCAAGTCGACATTCACTTACACATCTTCTCTCATTCTCCCTGAAGCTGCACACAAGTGATTTTACAATCCTCCAAGCTACCTTTTGGAGGCGTAAAATACAAAACACTGTATGGAACAGAACCGTAGCACGTTTTGTGATGATAAAGCTAAAACACTCTTCAGAGAGCACAGTATTTAAAATAATTAAAAGGTAAACCGACTCTACAGAAAGGATGCACCTTTCTTCCAAAGGATTGCCTCAGGTAAGGTCTGCACTCCCTCACGAATTAAGCAGACCTCCAGCTGATGGGTTTTACCCCCTTCAAGCACAATGACTAGCACCTGGGAGAGTGACTGTGCCGTGATAATTCACATTTTTTATTTATTTATTTATTTTACCTGTAGTTCGCACCAGGCAACTTCCACAGTGGTTTCAGTATCCAGTCCTTTATACACAGTTTTGAAAGAGCCTCTTCCAATCTCGATGTCAAACTTCAGGAAGCGCCCATCCGGGGAGATGCCCACTGCCTTGGTCTCAAGCTCTTCGATGTCTTCCTGCTGTGTTCTCCGCTCCTCAAATTCCCGGCTGGCAGCTGACAGGCTGCCAGCGGCACTGGTAGGGGGTAGCGCAGTTGCCTCATCCCCCTCCTCCTCCTCCTTGGGCAGCAGCGGGGCGGCATCCTTGGTGGCTGGGGGCTCCTCAGCAGTCTGTCCTTCCAGGGGGAGCGGGGCGGGGGGCGGTGGCCGCGAGTCGACCTCGGCGACGGTGGCAGGGGCGTAAGGAGTCCGGCCGGCACCCTCGGGAGGGAACACCGAGGGAGCCGCGCTGCCTCCCGAGACAGGGGCCGAGGGCGCTGCAGGCTGCAAGCTGGGCAGCTCCAAGGCCGTGGCGTTGGAGTCGCAGATTACGCTCCGGCGGAAGAAGCGGTGCTCAGTGGCTGCCGCCCCTCGGCTGTCCTTGTCCATGGTGTGGCGGCGCCGCCGGTACTCCTCACTGCGGCTTCCGCTCCCCGGTCCGCCGCCCGCTCCACC
>VXBI01009663.1:635628-659756 GCA_013397375.1 Toxostoma redivivum
AAAAAAAAAGAAGAAGTGGTATGATATTGGCAATTATATTTTATGTGGGTGTTGATTTAATTTTGTCATTCTAAAAAAAGATGAATGTAATAAAGAGTGTGGGCTTGCCTTCCCTTCAGTTTTTTTTCTTTTAATCTGTAAAACTCTGTTTAGGCTAAATGGAAAATTTCAGTGTTGCAGCAAGATTTAATAAGCCTGAAGTAAATTCTATATGAATTCTATGTTTAGAAACAATTAATTAAAATAGTTTCAGTGCCAGAGCTCCTCAACCAATTAAAAATATTTTTTTACCTTTTGCTGTAAGAAAAATCCACAGAAAGAAGGAGCCTGACTACACTTGAGAAACTGCAGGCAAAGAGACTAAAACGATCTTTTGATTTAATCCAAAGGGCTTACACTTGACATCATAAAAATATCTTTCTTTCAAGCCTTTTATAGTTACAATCATCTTGGTTGGAACAGTAATAGTTTAGAAAATTACTTTGAATGAAGTGTGATTTTGAAGTTGACTGAATCAAAATTTTTTTCAGTTTTGCTTTCTCCGGTGAAGTTTCATCTGCTGTTGGCATCCATGACCTGTCCATGTGACAAAGCCTTAATGGGAAGCAGCTATTCTCTATTTTCTCTTATGCAATACTTTATGCAATACAGGAGGCTATGCCATAATTTTGATGCATGTGATTTTATTCCATAACCTAAGTGCTCTTCAAAGGAAACTCCTCATCTCAGTTTTATTGCCCATTACCAGATTGCAGCTACAGTGCCATATTAAAACAGTGACAATACAAGTTTTTCTACAACAGTTTCTTCTTTTTCCTTGACATTTCCTAAAACTAGGCCTCTGCCACAGTGTTCACTCTTGTTTCTTAAAGCTGAAAGTAGGTGAAATAAAATATTTCAAGACCTCATGCTTGAGAAATGAGTTTAACTTGCCAGATATTCTGTTTTCCTTTGTTTTTTCCCCTAGCAAGTCAAAGTTAATAGGAAACTCAATCTAAAACCTTGCATTTATTTTATTTTAAGTGAGGTTTTGTACTTGTAAGTAGCTCTGGAGGTTGGGATGGTTATGAAATCACTGTCACCATCTCCAGGACCTGCAGGCAGTTTAACTCTTCAGGCTCTGTAGTAGGTGGTCCATAGATGGCATTGGATGGTGAGTCCTGCCCAAACCTCTGAACCTGGGTGCTCTCTCCACAAGCATGGGAACTGGAAAGAGGAAGAACTACAGCTCTTACAGGGCTTAAAACCAAACATCCCTCTTTATGCTGTCCTGGCTTACAGAGTCTGCAGGTTCTGCAGGAAGGCAGGCCCACACTATGGCCAAAACACCTGAGAAAAGTCTGAGCTGTGGCTGAAGGACTAATGAAAGAGGCAGGCAGACTGTATGAGAAGAATCCAGGAATGATGAATGACGTGACATTTCTTATTTATTGCTTGAGAAAATATCAACCACCCTGCACCATAAAACTGGAGCAGAGCATGTGCTTCTTCATCAGATTGAAACATACGTTTCCCTTTTACCCACCCATCCACCTCCATTCTAGCTACTAGAATAGAAAACAAAACTCTTTTTCTTTCCTTTTTTTCACTATTCTCTTGAGCTACATTAACAAATGGATTCCAAGCATGCAAAAGTAAACCAGTGAGAGAACCAGCAGAAGAATGTATCACTGGTTAGTTAACTGTGCTTTTGAAGGAACAAAGCACAACTTTCCACTATATTAGCTACCAATTTGAGTCTAGATTTCATTGTAGGCTGTGCTGCTGGCTCCCTGTTGATTTTAGCTAATCTATCATTGTATTTATTATTAGCATATTTATCTATGTACATTCTCCAGACATAATCCATTCAAATAAATTTGAACAACAAGAACATGATAGAATAACATTTAAAATAACTCAAAGGCTGAATTTTATCAGAGATGAGATTCAGTTATTGTTCATGCTCATGTATATTTCAAACGGCATCAAACCATAATGGCAGATGTTGTGACCAAATTCAATGCCTACTGGGAGCATAGGAAAAACATGCTCACTTCTTTCTTCGTCATCTTCATGGCCATTGGTGTGATGTTTCCTTATATAACGAGTTTATGGAGTAGTCAAACAGTGAGTAAGTGTTGTGGAAGCAGAGATATTTGCTGAAATCAGCGTCATGTTCTTCCTTTTTTTGTGTCTTTAGTCAATTGCTCAGGATGCCTCATCTATCTTTTCTCTCTGTGAGGCTTTAGGGAATTCTGTGCTTCACAGCAGTGTCATAACACTTCTAAAGCAAGCACAGAGGCAGGGGCACTGCTTTAATGAAGAGGAGCTGTTTGATGGAGGTGGGTGGAGGGAAGTGTGAAGAAGATGGTGATGCTGGGTTTGCAGCATCAAACCTGCAAACTGAGTGACTGATGCTGTGCAGCAGTCAGCCTGCCCTGCTCTCTGCTCACCCCTCACAAGCTGATGAAAATCAATCACTCTCACAGCAGGTCCAGTCCTGCTCGTCTCTACATCAAAGCACAAAAATAAAAATACTACTTGCTTCAGTCAAAGCAGGAGCAGGCTCATATCCAGCATAATGAACTTCCTCATGTCCTTCAAAAGCATAGTCTGGTCCAAATGCAAAACATTAGTCTGCTCTGGTGCTATTTCTGCCAGATCCAGTACTGGAAGGTGCTTGCCACTTCTGAAATGTGTTGGACATTCCCGGAGGATGATGAGTGTTCTCCATGGCCATTGACACTGGGGAGAGTGAGAGCACTCACCCCTCACAGTGGGGCTCAACACCTTGCAGCATGGAGCCCCTGGCAAGACAGGATTCCTGAAGGGAGAAAGAAACATGCGATCATTTGGCTGAAAGGAGCAATAAAAACCTGGAGTAACCTCCTCAGACCACTTCTCTCCTTGCCAAATAGTCAGTGTGAGGAGTGATTGGCAAGCTGAGCATGTTACAGAGCTGTTCACTTCCAGCTTGGGCAGCTGGCTCCTCTTGCAGCCTGCCAGGACCAGGAGCAGAGGCACAAAGCTGGAACTTAACACGTGCTGGCAACCACAGCTTAGGCATGGCCTACTGTAGTGCTTTGTCAGGAGTGAAAGGCTTTACTGACAACATAAGCACACTGGTATTACAACTGGCAAAGTTCTGTACCTGAATGACCCCTGCTCCACACGTGCAAAGTTTTCCCACCCATGTAGTTTCAGTGGTGTAATTATAATCCGATGAAAAAATATCCAGGGTAAACAAGCTCTTGGGGGCCACTGCCAGATGACACAGGTCACAGCAGCTCTCATGTTGCTCAAATCTGTGTCCAAGACTGGAAAGAGAATCAGGGAGTTGCAGCTGCCTTGCAGATAGCACTAGATCTTCTGCTGTGCTTGATCTTAAGTGAAACGCTCCAAGGAATCGACTTGATGTTTCTCAGAGACCTTGGGAGGCTGATGAGTGTCCTAAGGTTCTGTTGCCCGATAAAAGAAATTAAAGACACATAACAACCGAAGTCGTTATATGCGGTGCTTTATTAGGGCCCTGGGGCAAAGGGGACTAGATGTCCAAAGCCAGAGCCCGACATGGTTACAAACTTTCCAGGTTTTTATACCTTTTCTATCAATGACAATACAAATGATTTCTGGGTACAGTCCAAGTCCTTCAAAGAATGGGTTTCTGGTTGCATGCTTACTAGTTTCTACTTTTCTCATTATAAGCACAGCTGAGCAAACATAAGATGACAGACAATCAATTATTTCAAGCCAAATTTCCTTCTAACTTTTAATTGTTTTCATAACTAACGATTATGTAAAATTAGCAAGCGAATCATTCTTATCCCTAACGATTATGTAAAATTAACAAGCGAATCATTCTGTTCTCAAGACTATTGCAGTTAGGTACAGTTAGTTACTTAGCTACAGCCTTAAAACTACAAACACTCAACACACGGTTTCTAACAGCATCAACTAGGCCTGATTCAAATCCTTAGCCGAACTACTACTATTTTATTTTTCAGTTTATTTGCAACAGTTCCAGATGAGAAGGGAGAGGTGATCTGAGTGTATTTGATAACTGGAAAAGCTCTTTGTTTCCTTTTCATGCCTGTGGTACTACCCAAATGTAGACAACCACATCCAAATAGTTACAAATAGTTAATGTCACAGTTAGTGACTGACTCCATCCCAAAACATCAGCCTCTCCAAACTGAAATATACAACAACTCATCAAGTAGCCTCAAATACAGCAGAATGGAAATCAATAATTCAACTGCCTTTAAGATACGACAAAATGTCAAAAGTATTTCAATTACATGTGTATGTGTATGTATATATAAGACACCTCTATTTTAATGTCTTTCTCTGAGAAACAGCTTGCTCAATTTATCTGCCTCTGATACCAACACAGTTCTGCAGTTTCGATCCTGAAACATCAGTCTTTTAAAATGTTTCTGTTTAATATTCTCATTTTCTGAAAACAACTTCCCCTTCTCGTCCATGAACTATTTACTGCCACTGATAGCTGGAAAGCAAAGACATTGCCTTCTGGGGACCCAAGAAAGTGTGTTTTATGTCACAGACTATGAGGTGTAGTAGGATCGATGTCTTTCTGCTCAGACAGCTCCTCGACTGCCCTAGGCCAGGTATGTTTAGATACAGTCATGGCAGCAAAACTTGCAGAGTTTGCAGCACAAACTACACTAAGATAAGGTAGACAGATTTTCTAGGGTGCTACCAGTATAAAGGACAAATTATTAAAACTTTTGGACGAGTGAGGGTAATTCCCTGTAAGTTCACTCCATCCACTTTGAGATGCAGTGCTTAACTTCCCTGAGTGCCTGGAACCTGAACCACAAGCTGTTTACTCCCAGCACCTTCTCCTTCCCCTTCAGTAGCCTCTCCTCTGTGCTGGAGACAGGCACACAAACATGCATTTTGGGCACCCCAATCTGCAAACACTACAGCTGGGAAGCAGTACTTAGTCCTAGGAACATTGACATTTTACATTGCACACAGCAGTAAGTGTCTGGAGGATCAGGCTTTGGTGATTATGTGATTTACAGGTACATCACTTCAGGTTCAAAACAATGCTGGTCAGAGAAAGGCAAATAATTTGGGTCCATCTTAAAGTAGTAAAAATCCCCCAAATCAAACATCAGTATCTGAAATTAAACAAGTGACAGAGACTACACAACAATCATTACAAGGTTTGTCAGGATTTTCCAGCAGAGAGAAGTATAGATCCATTCATTAGGACTTCTAATATTACAGTGGCTAAATTACTTTTTAAAAACATCTTGCATTACAGGGAATATTCAATCTCAGGGGAAACAAGCAGTCTCTGAGCAGCTTACACTTTTGGCAGCAGCCCAAGATAGCATGAGGCACAAATCACACAAATGCCTGAGTTTGTGTAAATTCTGTGCTCAACATCTGCATGAGCTTTCTTCCTAACAGTACAAAAGCCATAGTGCATGTTTGTTTCTTTGTCCAAAACTCAAACGTCAATGATGTTATTGGATGCATCAGAAAAATGATGATTTTTCCTTGGATTTGAATCTTTTGTATCTCCTCCCTCTACCAGATATGTAACACCCCATGTGACTGATCATGTATTGACAGTCAATTAAAACCAGCAAAAACCAGCAAAAAGAAGGCCAATCACTATGCTACAATTTACCTCCCTTAAGGGACTAATTTCTGTTAATTTAATTACATTAATTTTAAAGGCCTAATTTCTGTTAAAATGTTGGTGTTATTACCATGCAGGAGGTATTGAGGACTAGAAATGTGATTATTTGGGCATTACAACAGTCTATAAATATTTAAAGCATTAAACCCCAGAGAAGGTTAATGTAACACAGGAAAGTAACATTAGAACTACTGGGGTGAATTGTTGAATGGAAAAATGAACAAGTCTGAATATATTTGAATGTGAAATAATGTCCCAATAAGACAAAGCTGATACTCTATTACTTGTCATTGTTTCAGTGACAATCCCTGAAGAGCATTCAAAATCTACTGTGTTAAAACATGCAAAATGAGGGATGCTTTAGAACATGAAACTGATTACTTATGCAAACTGCTATAAACAGAACTCATCACCCTGATTTTAAGAGCAATGAATTCATCATTGTCAGTAAAATGCATCATTGGAAACACTTGGTTGAGAAAAAAAAAATACCCACCCTGAATATAGACATTTTCTTGGTCATCCACCCCTCCTGTTTCAAAACCAAGACATACACCCTCTTCAGTGCCTGTAAAACTGGTAGCACCTGTGCACCACACCAGGATATTAAGCTGTTCATATCATTTTATCAATGCTGTTGAGATCTCTGTGCAGGGGAGAATAGTAACCACCACTGTGGTGTGGTTTCTGACCTGCTTGTTAGCAGCTCAGCTAACTCAGCTGGCTGGTTCAGAGTTTTTAAAAATGCAAGCTGACAACAACATGCTCTAAATGTTGGACTAAGCAATTTCAGAGTGCATGCTTAGCTTACTGTCTTGATTCCTTTTTCTTTCAAGTTTGCTTGGTAGGAAAAATATATTCTTGAGTTAAAAAAGCTGATCATAGACAGGCAGACAGCATTTATCTGTAGTACACAAAACAGGCTCTACTTGTGCAGGGAACACTCTTTGTCTGGACACATGATATTAGGAATGCTAGAATTCTAACACAATCCTAACTACTTTTTGTTTGAATCCCATTAAGCCCTCCCAAAGTAATTAAAAAATTATATATGGGAGCTTTCCTTGTCAAATCTTCTGTTACCACTCAGAGATTTACTCTGAGGATTTTAAGAACCTTCTACTTGCTCAGGATCACTAAATGCTTCCCTCCAAAGGGATAGTTCTGTACATGCAGGATTTTGAGAGGACCAACACAAAGCCCTTCAGAGGGAGGTACAATTGAGTAGGAAGTTCTGATATGTGTGCCCAAGAGCAAAGTAGGAGAAAGGCAGCTCTCAGATTTCTGAGGTGTTGTGAATTCAGGGAGAAAAGGAAGTACTGAGGCAGCAGGTAGGGAAAAAAATAAAAAGTTACAAGCCCATTCATAAGGTATTTGTTTTTTTATAGTACAAATAGACATCAGCAGTGACACTACATGCTGGATCAGACCTGTCAGAAGGACAGGCAATTGCTGGAGGCAGACCACAGCACGACATCGTGAGAGAGAAAGAACTTAGCTCAACACAAATAACTCACATTTTCCTCAGTTTTCAGCTTCCAGTCTCAAAACTATTTTTTGTTCTTCACACTTAGCTGTGTGAAGTTGTCCCACTAACCCATTCAACTCTGTCCCTCCTCTGTGGTCCTTAAGGAGTTCACTCCTTATTCAGATTATTGAGGCACACAGTACTTCTCTCTTAGCCATCTATGGATTGTTTTCCTACCTGAATCCCAGATTGCACAATGGGGATGATTGCTGCTTACCTAATGTTTGTTATAAAACCTGTGACAGCATTTTTTCCTTGCTGCTCTACAAGAGGAAACAGCATTTTATTTGAAATGCTGTGCTGAGTGTCAGCATGAGAGGTGTTTTAAAAGAGCTGAGAAGTATGCTGTCAGGAAAATGTTTCCAGGCCTACCTTCCCTCCCACATACAACTGTGTTGAAATAATCAAATGCTATCCCACTCTGTACTTGGGAAGAGGATGAGTAACAGCAGCTAATTACTGCTCAATCTGTTGCCCTCAGCAGCTATTGGTCCGAATCACACCCACTGCCACCAAGGGGCACAGTTTGTGCTGCAGTGCTCTGGAGCAACCTTCATTTTTGGGGTCTTCCTCGGGAGGCAGCAACTGGGTCAAGAACTGCACATATTGGGATGTTGTCACAGCAAGTGCTGCCACCACGGCTGACTCAGCAGATGGCCTGAACAGCCTGGCTGTGAGCTTCTCTGGGCCAGCTCTGTCCTGCTGGGGCTCTGGGCAAGCCAATGTCACGCTGGAAAGGAGAAGAAGGTGGCTCTGGGCAAGCCAATGTCACACTGGAAAGGAGAAGGTGGCCCTGGACAAGCCAATGTCACACTGCACAGAAAGGAGAAGGTGGCCCTGGACAAGCCAATGTCACATTGCAAACAAAGGAGAAAGTGGCTCTGGGCAAGCCAATGTCACACTGCACAGAACAGAGATGGTAGCCCTGGGCAAGCCCATGTCACACTGGAAAGGAGAAGAAGGTGGCTCTGGGCAAGCCAATGTCACACTGGAAAGGAGAAGGTGGCCCTGGACAAGCCAATGTCACACTGCACACAAAGGAGAAGGTGCTTACTAATTTCTTCCTGCTCCATCCCTGTGCAGCAGAGGCTGAACCCTGCTCAGTGGTACTGGATGTTAGCTCCTGCTTTCTTCCCAGTTTGCTGCTGCAGTAGCAAAGAGCTGGCAGAGGGCCTTCTGTATCACATTTGATCTGTTGACACTTGCAGCAGTGCTGGACTCGAACACTGTAGGAGTTTCCGCCTGGAGAAATATGGTAGCCCTTCCTGCCTCCTCCTTTCACTCCCCATGGAAAACCTCCCCTTTGTTTTCCCAGATTCTGGGCCAAATAAAATATACCAAAATAACACTGGAGACACAGAAGGAATCTCTTGCCTCAAACTTGGCCTCGGAGCAATCCATGCAACCATTAGTTGTCTCAGAGTGAAGTCATGAGGGTGGAATCCAGGCAGGGTTTCACCAGCAGGGACTGCAGGTTTGCCCAGGCTGCTCTGCAAACAGGTACCCCCTTGTCTGTGGTGGCCAGAATGAACACTTACTCTGCTTTCATGCTAGGAGAATCCAGCATTATTCTCTTCAGCTGATTGATTTACAACTTTCTAGGAAAGACAGGGACAGAAGGTCTTGAACTGTGATGGTGTAGCTGCCTGCTGGCAAACATGCTGTGACATTGCAGAGTTGCATGGAGAAGAGGCAGGAAAGCAATACTTTCACCAGACTTATTAGAGTTCCTGCCTCATTGCTGAAGCTTGTTATTATTTCAGGGATATTCTCCTGAGTAATCATGTAATTTTGCTGCACTCATATAATGTATTCAAGACCTGACACCTGAACCAGATGTTGACTTTCTATAGCATAACCCACCTGCACAAAGGCACCAGTATTATCCTGTCTATGCAGAACACAGCTCTGTTACAGCCCCTTAGGTGTGGGACAGCCAGCCCTACACAGAGACAATTTATGTTCTCTCAAAGATATGCTAGTGTTCTTCACTTGGAAGTAAGACAAGCATCATTATCAAGCTTCTGTCATTGCTGTCTCACCTGGAGTACCTCTAATGCTTCACAGTTCTGCACAGTTAATGCTGCAGTCCCTTTAAGACAAGGAACTCAGAGTCGGTTTCTCTAAAATGTAGCTTCTCTGTTTCTGCTGATGTGTGTTTGAAAAGCATATTACTAAGTAAAACCTGTTTAATTTATCCCACCTTGTAGAGATTTTCACCCCTATATGCAATCAGTGTCAAGACAACGTGTCTGGTGATAATGAATAGCCACACACTGTGTGCTGTAACTTCAATTATTTTATGGAGCTTTAATCTCTTCCCAATTCCATCTGCCTCCTGTTCCACCAAAGGCCATATGGCTCTTCAGAGCCACCTCTGCACTGCTCAGGTGGGATGCAAGTGTCTGAAGGGGCACTTGCTCTTCTGAGGAAATTTCCATTTCAGGTACAGGCTGAGAATGGGGTCACCCACTGGTTGTGGACACTTCTGGGATACATGGCCTTAAAGACCAAAAGGGATCCTCAGCACAGTTTAACCTCTGCTGTAGAACAGCACCTGCTCTCCTCTCCTAAATGTAATAAGCCTCACTGGCTGAGCCACATCAGAACTGTAGAGGTGTTCAGCACCTAAACAAGGTCCTAAGGATGCCCCTCCTCAACTTGTCTCCAACCTGGCATGGAGAATGTCAGGTCATCTAGTACAGACAGCAAGCTAATATATACCAAGCATAGTGCTTGGCCTCCATTTTCTCCTCATTTCTCTACATTCCTCTCCTCATGCAGTTCTGCTCTACCATTTTCAGATGCAAATTGCTAGTAAAAATGAATATAGCAAGTATTTTATCTTAGAAAGAAGTTCTCCCTAATGGTCTAGCAGCTTCTCAGGGGCAGCATTATTTGACAGATGTTCAGGAAAGAGCTCTATGTCTCTAGCTAGGCTTTCACACTTGACTAAAATGTGCTCTCACCTTTATGTGGAAACACTTCAGTGCTGACAATGAGACCTTTATTCATGGATATGGCAGACACAGCAACCACCTCTAGATCACAGCAATTCATGAAGTGTGCTCTGGGTGTCTGCAGGTAACAATTGCATGAATGTTCATAGGATCATTGGTTAAGTAACAAGAAGAATAACGTTTTTTAAAAAAATCAAATAATAAAATGTGTGAGGATTCCACTTTTCCTGCTGTACAAGTCCTCCTCTTCTTACCTAACTTCCTCTTGTATGAACTCCAGGTTTCCTCAATTAATTCCTGACAAACAGCCTTGCTCTGGCTTGTGTGTCCTGTGCTCCACATTCTTTAGATTTTTCTTATAGATGTTATGGCTGAGATTTTTCCCTTTTTTTTGCATCTTTTTACCACATTCCCTTGCTCTTGCACCTAGCCCCTCGGTCTGGTTTACTGGGTCTCCACCTCTGTCTGCCTTTCCATCCTGCCTTCCCACCTTGAGTGTCATCACCACCTGCTCTCTGCTCTGAGCCTGCAAAGCCTCCATCAGAGGAGACCTCTGAGAACAGGTTGGACTCACATTTACCAGAAATAGCATAAGCACAGTTCCTTCTGCCTTCGGGCAGGAAACCAATTAAAGGACTTACTGAGGCTCCTTCCAGACCTGCTTCTTTCTGATTCTATTATCCTTTGCATTAGTGGGAGAGCAGTAATGGAGCCACACTTCTTGGCACAAACATTTCCAAGTGATTGTTATCTTGGGCTCTTGGGCTTGCAGCTGGAGATTCCCTTTTGGCTGCCTGCAGGGGAGCACAGGCTGCAGCCAGTGCCAGGGCTCAGGATTGCCATTTTGGCTTCACAAATGACTTAAGTATCTGAGCCTCTTATTTCCATAAGGTTATCAAATTACCTTTATTTTCAGTTATTCTATATTTTACAAATACAACGGCCGTAGATACTTCTTATTAAAATTTTTCCTCCTTTCCTCATTCTGATTAAATTTGTTTTTGTAGGTAATTCTTTGTAGGTAACCTGCAGATAATTCTACTTGTAATGCAGGCAGCACACAATGCTCCACAGTACATCCTGAAACCATTTGGAGCATAACTACTCTTTCAATCAGCCAATGAATTCACTGTCAGGTGTGCAGGTAGGATATCCCAGTTAAGAAATTCAGCTCTTTCAAAATTATTAATTTTCTCTTGTATTAAATTCCTTGGTTAATAGCTTTATAAAGAATAAAAAACAATTGCTTTACTGCACATAAAAACATTCTAGAATGAATGCCCCATTATATCCATCCAGCTGCAAATTGCTGTTATCTGTTCAGAACAATTAGCCTATTATCCATCCTCTTAAAACCTGATACCAGCCCATCATCCTGGAGCCCGAAGTATAAAGCCATCCATTAACTTCCTTATACTTTGGATCAGCTCACAAAAACAGCTCAGTGTTCCAGCATCCTTCTCCATAGGGTTGCTCATTATCAGCTATCAGCTTTTGTGCTAACAGTTCCACACCGAGCACAAAGAAGAAGCCAAAGTGTTTTCCTGCGGTTTTCTATTATTTTAAGGGCTTTGGACTGAACTTACATCAATATTGTTACTGGTGTATTTAAAATAATAGTTGAAAGAATAGATGACTGGAAAAAGGTGAGGTGGTTTGGGGAGGAGGAGGAAATACCAATGCTGCTGGAAAAACAACTTTTTTTTTAAAAAAACAGTGTTTCAGTGAGGCAGGTTTTACAACAAGCACCCCTGACTTCTGTGGAGTTGCTCCTAAACTGTACTGAAAGAACTGAGGAAAGAGTAGAAATTTTATAGAACTATGAACTAGTTAAATATACAAAACATTTCAAACAAAAATGGATCTTTGAAACAATCAGAAGTTTGCAGAACTCTGGTACAGACAATCCAAAGCTCAGAAGCTTTCAGGTTTGTGTAGTCCTCTGAAGTAAATCCATGCAGCTCACTGGGCAGAGAAGTCATAAAAAACATTTTCAAAATCAAAGGCCTGACTACTATATAGTTTCCCTGGAAAATTAGGCTGTCCTTGAGCTCCTTGCCAGTTTTTAGTCACATATAAATTACAACATGATGTGTACTTGTGGGTCACAGCAATTAATTTAATTTCTTTCTGCCTATTCCTTGAAAGTACTCCCAGCTAGCTGTTAGTCTGAGAGGGGAATTCGTAAGTGTAAAACATGATTTGTTGTTTTAGTTGTGCTCTATATTGTTTCCTTAGGTCTCAAAAGAATTGTTTTTATTATCCTTTGGTGTGGGGGTGTATGCTGGGCTTTGCACCACTTATTAATGGTTTGTCATTAGTCTCATCTGTTTTCCTTCAGAGCGAAGATTAATAGAAAGTTGATTGAGACAATTCTTGTGTTTGGGCTTGGATGTTTGTTATATCTTATCAGAAATTACAGAAAGTACAACAGCACCTCTAGCTCCTTGCTAGAAGTGGGAAAAATGGCCACAGCTGAGGCTGCTTCAAGGCCTTTTAAAGATAAACAAACCAATAAAAGTTTAACACCAACATTATTTATCCTTTTGACCCAATAATAGATTCCCACAACCTTTAGAGTGACATTTGACTGACTAACTGAAGATTACTACTGGAGTTCTGTGAAGAAGATGGAAAAAAGATGAACAAAGAAAAAGACACCACCCAAAATTCTCCATCTTGTTCCATAACCACCACTATACTATAAAAACCTTAAATTTAAAACCTATCACCCAGTGCAAACACACACATCTAACCCACTGCACATTTGTGATTTCTAACTCACTATCCATATTTACAAGCCTTCTCCAAGGTTTCAGGTCCAGAGCAGTGTTTTCCAGGGGGTCTTTGCCTGTAAGCACAGAAAGCTCAAAAAGCTCAAAAACTCCAGTTTTCTAAGATCCAACACTTTGGATCTGTGTTTTGCTAGAACACAGGAGCACCTCAGACAGATACAGTAATGCACAGACAAAAAAAACCCCTGAAAATAAAATTCAGGGATGTGGGTCAAATTTCTCTTCTCCCCGTTGCTTCCAAGGGAAAGCAAACTGCTGTGTGAGACAGCACACTGCTCACACCCACAAAGATGCTCCGTGTCCCAGTGCTGTGGTACCACCATCCCTCTCTGGGTGCAAAGTCCCCACCCCTGCCTGCTTTGGGACTATTGGAAGGTGAAGGTTTTGGTGGCAGAAGGACACGCTGTCCTTTTCCCTGGCTGCTGGAAGCAGGGTGTGCTGGCCCTCTCAGAAGCTGGCAGAAGCAGCTGGTCCAGCTCCCTAATGACAAGAGCACAGATGCTGGGAATTTGCCCAAGGGCACGGGTCCCAGATGAGAGATGCAAATAGGGGAGAGGAGATGCGGTGCTTCGCAGGGGGATGGACACAGACACAGACACAGACACGGTCCAACACAAAGGCAGCCCATTCCCTAAGGGATCCAACAGGCTCGCTCTGTCTGGGAGAAGCACGACAGGGATGTTTCCTATTGGTGGGTTTGATTAATTATGGGGGAAAACTCTTAAATTGAGATGCTCTCAGGCCAGTGCCTGTGGTGTTCATTGTCACAAGCTGGCAGGAGGCAAGACTGTCCTGTGATGGTAAAGAACAGGAACTTTCCTCCATCAGCATCTTTCCATCCAAGCTGCTTGTAAAGCTATTCTGCTGTCTTCCCCCCATTTTCACCTTCCTGACTGAGGGATGCACACTGCCAGCAGCCTTGAGTGGTGAGGGAAAGCATCTGGTGGCAATGTTCCAAAGCAGGGCAGTGAAGGCTCAGAGCCTCTGTCTGCAGGTGACCTAGATAAAACACCAGCTCCCAAGGATGCTGTTTTCATTCACATGGCAGGTGCTGTCTGACAGGAAAAATTCCTTTCTATATCAGATTTAGAAGAAGAACTACTCTTCAAATAGTAATTCTACTATAATGAGAAGAAAAAAAGCCTGAATGAATCAGGATGAAGTCAGTTATTTATAAATTGTTGATTTTGGAATCCTGTTTCAGGCATCCTAAAGCAAGGTGATTGCATTTTCAGGCTGACTCATAATCCCCAGTATGCTTTCAATTTGCTATGGATTATATATTGGGAAAGACTGTGATTCTCTTTTGCCTTAGATCGAGGTAAGCTTATAATTCCTGCATGATGGGCAGCCACAGATGCCTGGTATAATTGGGTATCCTGCTCAGCATTTACAGAAGACTGGAGAAGTTTGTGAGAAATGCTTTTGCTATCATATTTCTTGGCTTCCACTGCATGGGTTTTTTTTTTTTGGTAAAAATTATGACAAACTAAATCACTTTTCATATTAGTTAATGGTCACAGAAAAAAAATTCCTGTGGGAGGAATCTTTTTTCCAGCATAATGACAGGTTTCACTAGGAAAAATTCTGTTTATTCCAAAATAAATTCTGTTAGCATTCTAAGCCATTTCTGTGGGGTTTTATCTACCATAATCTAATCAGAACTATTTTTAGAACAGCAGTGCACAATAATATTAGGCAGCACTGATCTCTGAGACAATTTGAGACTCCCAGTTGGCTTTCTGCTGGAGATGTGTGCCATAAAAAGCCCCATCACAGATTTGCCCCTTTGTTACAGAGGCTGCCAGACAGATCAAGGACTTAAAGGGCTTGCCATTTGAAGTCTCTGCAGTTTGAAGATGTGCTGTCAGGGATGAGTGTGGAGAAGGCTTTTGTTCTGCTGCTAGAGTAAGTGTTTGTAGATGAAAGGAGAACGCCTGCGCCTGGGCCATCAACCTGACACTCTTCCAGACATGAAATTCACTTAGAACTAAGCATGGGATGCTGGACTGAAAAATAACATATATTTATTTTTCCTTTGCTTTACTACTTTGAGGAGCATCCCTATCACTTCATAAAGGAATACTGAATACTGATCCATAATTAACCTGCTGGAATGGAGGATTTACAGCATAAGGAACAGACATTTGAAATTGCACAAGCCAGGTTCTGGGGCTACCTTACAGTAATTGTTTCCATTACTTTCAGAGTGTTTTGATCAACCCCTTAGCACTTCTGAAGGACTGATATTTGGCCATCTGTCAAAACAATCTGTGTCACAGAACTATCACAGTAGTGGGATTTTTAAAACGTGAACATAGATATGATGTGGTCTCTTATTCCTTGAACAAACCCCTCAGATCCCAGGTGAAATGCACTGGGTAAGACAGTGAAAACAGGAAATATTTTTAACTCTACAGAGATTATTCTTTTTTTAATGTCTTTGACACCTTTAACTTATGCAAGGGTATGTAATAATGTAATTTCTTTTGTGACCCTGCAGAATTGAATATGAAAAGAGAGGGTGGGTCACTGTAAATCTTCATCTTATATAGTTAGATTGTGAACACACCTGGTCTTCTCACTTTACTCATCAGCCAGAGCCCCCAAGTACTCCTGCCAAGAAGCACTAACTTTATACTGTAGCCTCTGGTCGAAGATCTCCAATCACCACTTGATTATTTACTGTAGACACAGAGAGCACTTTGCTCATCATTGCAATTCAGCCACCCCTGGGATGAGAGAGTGTTTTAGGCAGAGAGCAAGTATTACACAAGAGATCTAAGCATAAAGTACTGAATATCATGTTCTTAATAAAACTAAGGGGGAGTTTTGGACAGAGACAAACAAAGAGATTTACAAAGAAAGTGACCCAGAATTTTTACTGACACAATTAGTTAAATCCCTGATTTTACTTCAGAGCTTGAAACACCACCATATTAAACTTTGCCTGCTAAATAACATGTTGGAGACTGGCTCAGGGGAAAATGCTGCCAACACTATTTTCTAGTATTTTTTAGGAGAGAAAGGACTGACCCTGTCTGCATTTTGAGTACCTTGCAAGAAGAACTTGTGCCAGAGAAACAGACATAATGGATGAGTGTACAGATGTAATCCCACTAGTTGGTGCCTACCACAAGGGCTCTGCTTTCTGCCAGAGGTTGAGTCAATGATGGATCCCTGGCAATCAAGGCTGATATCAAGCACAGCACCTCTTTCTATTCTCTTCTCTCTTGGCAGCTCATGCTTCATGGCTTAGTTAGGATGGACACACTTAGACACACCAATACTTTTATTTATGCTCACACAGGGAAAGGTTTGATCTCCCTCCCATTGTTAGATTTCAGTGTGATTTAGTGGGTGCAGCAGGAGGAGACTCACTGGAGAAGATGTTGGCATCTTTTGTACCAACATTAATTTGAGGTGAATTTCTGAACTCAAATGCCCTGCTCCAAATATATTGCAGTGTGACTGAGAACAAAGCATTACTCTAAAGTACGAAATTTACTGCTGCTGCCTGCATGAGAAAACAATTCTCTGTAACTTCCATCACCAATGAGGATGCCTCAGAGCTTTGAAGCAGACTTTGTGAGTAGCTGGCTGTAGCAGCCAAGTCTCAGATTCAAGCACAAAATAATGCAGGTGATCCCAGGCAGCCCCAGCTCCCAGGGCTTGAGGAGCAGATGGGTTGCTTGGTCACATTACTGATTCAGCCAAAGCTCAGCACTTTGTTAAATAATGCTTTGCTATCTATGATTGGAGTGGCCAGCACGCTGCAGATTTGAACCTGTTCTTCCTACCACACCAAAGCAATCTGGATACTGGGCCAGATTTGGATCTCCCACCAGTTTTATCTGGTATAAACTATGTGATAACTGGGAACTGAGCTATGTGTAATAACTATACTACTTAAGATCTCCAAGCACCTAATAGGAGCACTAAGCAAGTAGTGAAAGAGCAGTAAAGCCCATAATACTTCAAAACCAGTCAGTGATACAGTGATTGAAATATTATGAAAGTGATTTGAAATCCAGAATTTTTACAAAATAATACTAAGTGTCAGTCATTGTACAAGCTAATACTGAGCATAATGCAATGATCCTGTTAAGTCCTTAGGCCAGGAAGGATTTACAACTTCATTTCCCAATGGTAATCAGAAACAGTCCTGTAGAAATAAATACTGGTGTAAAAGCACTTATACTGGTGTAAAAGCCCAGAATTCAGACTACAGGGCAAAAGGAGATCATGTGTTGTTTAGTGAATCACAGCAATCTATTTCTTTGCCACATTCCCTCATCTCACAAGCACATCTGGTGTTTTAGGAACATTGTATTCAACAGTGGTAAAAGGACACTAGGGCCAAGAATAACAAATGAAAAATGAAAACACTGGGGCCTAATGCTGATCTCATATGGGTGTAAATCAGAGGGATTCCAGCAAAGCCTTTGGAACCACCCCAGTGAAATACTTGTGTCTGATTCAGGATCAAAACTCTACAGACCAGTGATTTTCACTGTCAGGCCTGAAATTCTTCCATTCCACTGGGAAAATTTGCTGCAAAATATCTTTTAAAGAGCTTCTCACAAATATCACAAATGCTGAGGAAGTGACAAAGTACAGCAGAGAGGCTTTAGTAGCTCTTGTATCTGCACCAAGTAATGTAAAATACCCAAACCAGATTAAGTACAAGTTTTTGATTTGCAATTTGCAGCACAAAATATGGAATTTGACCTCAAATAAATATATATTTTGCACATAGTTACTGGATCAGTATGTGTTTGCTCTTAAGCCCTTGAAAGACAGAGAAAATCTTTCCACTGACTGCAGGGTGGGTTGTTCTCAGTAACATAACCTTCTCAATAATATACATTATTGCACTTTGTATTTCTGATCCTGACCTGAGGTTTGCCATAACCACAGCACTTGTAACACTTGGCAATTTAACTAAACAGACTGTCTTTAAAATGTAAACAAATCCCAGCTGCTTGTTGACAAAATTGCTTGAAGACACCAGACCTTAAAACCTCTCAGTCCCTATTTGTTACAGGGAGATCCTAGCAGGGAGGAAAAACGTGTGCATAAATGTCTGTACAGAAACCGTTTTTGAGCCTGAAAAATTCTGTTTTCCCTTGGAACCCCACAGGAAAAACCCAAAAGTACATTCAAGACACAAATCCAATAACTGCATTGAATTTCCTAATCTCACCTTCCACTAATTATTTTGCCTTGTTGCTGTACACTTTTCGAGAGCTAAATCACATCAAATTAGAACCATTATAAAAACATGGGTCTTCCTCTTCCTGGAGACAAGATGCCAAAACATTCATAAATTTTACATTTGTCATTGTTGGGTGTTGCTGGTTTTATTTCATCCCACTGTTCTTGTATTTTTACCTTGTTAAATAAGTTTCCTCCTCCCTCCCCTTTCAAATACTGATGGAATCTCCCTGTCTCCCTTCAGGGCTGCTGGAAAGCTAAGTGTAGTCAAGGGGACTTTTTGTGGATTTAAAGGGGCTTTGTAGGAGGTACTGGCTTTATTTATCTTCCACATGCTTTTCTTTTAAAACACTCATTTGTAAATCACATTTTCAGTGCCTTGCAGTCACTGCTGCCTCGGGGACACGGCAGCCCACTGAGAATGATGCTCCAGGACCTGCTGTACAAAACCTCTCCCCATTTTTCTCCGTGTCCCTCTAGGTGAGGATGCCCTTTTAAACTCTGCTCTGCCAGAAGTCAGTGAGCTGCTTGCTTTGTAAACAGAGGAATAACCTACTCGGGCTGCCCCTTGTTTGACTTTGCATTCAATGAACATCAAGCCAAACAGCAGGGAGAATGCCTGACCTTAAAGACTGAAGTGCAGTAAGAAACTCTGAGATCTTGAGGCAAAGGGTTTCATATTACTGACTCCAGCGTCTTTCATTGATTAGACGTTTTACAACTGATAGTGGCTTTCAAGGTTTATTTGGAAACTTTGTCAGGAGGGCAAAGAGATGGGGGAAGGGAGAGAGTAAGCAAGGCTGAGGGCTTCTTTTATATTTAATGTGTGGAGTCAGGATGGGAATAAACAAAGGTGGCAGAAGGGAATGCCATCAACACACCATTTCCAGATTTACCCCTCTGGGTCAGTTTTCTCTGGCTGGAGGTGGAGAGATGGGGGTGAACACTGGAAGGAGGGAGGGTGCAAGGGGAGGAATCTGGGAGTTGTTCACTGTGGAGGATTTATTCCCTTCCTGCTTTCAAAGTGCTTTCCACTCTAGCTGAAGCACGACAGAGTGATCTGAGTGTTAGGAGTTCACCTGTGTGAACACCCCAGTTCCGTCCCAGCTTCAAATTCTGGGTCCTTGGTTAAATGGCACACAGGCAGAATCTGCTCACAGCATGCAAAATGAGCTCCTGGGAAGATCTGCAGCCAGGGTCAGAGTCAGGGAAGATGTGGTTCAAGCAAAAAAAGGCAAGAGAGGAAGAGTCTTATTTTGCCCAGTTCCCAAAGGCCAGAATCAGAGACTTTCAGAAGAAAAGTTGAAGGAGCTTGTGAAAGAGACTCTTAATTAGATGAGTTTTCCAAGATTTACCCTGGAAAATGACTTTCAAAGCCAACAGGCAGGGCAAGGCTGGGAAACACTGCTGAGGCCAAACTCAGATATGGACCAAAGGCTGTAAGCACTGAGGTCAGTAAATTACCCACAAGGAAGTTTAGGTGTCAGCAGTTTAGAAGTAAAATGGAAAATGTTTTGGTCATCAGTTGAGAACTCAGAAGAAAAGTCTGTGGTATGGCTCACTGAAAGGTCATGCCATGTTAACAGGGGGCTGTGTGGAGGGGGGCACACGTGTGTGTGCCTCCTGACCCACTGGTGTTGAGGAAGGTTCAAGTATCAGCCTGTCTCAAGCTAAGGAGACAAAAAGAGAGCATGAAGCAACCTGTAATTTCTGTAGGCTGTGGCTGAGCTGCCAAAGAGAGGGGGTGTGTGCTGGAATGCACATAACCCTTTTCTAACCTCTCACACCTTCCCATGTTGAAGATAAGGGTTGACATGGGACTTATTTGTCCACTTAAGCTCCCAAAGAGCTCAAGAAACTGCCAGTCAGGCTGTAGTCAAACTAAACTCCCTGATTCTGGAGTGATATCTTCTGGGTTAATTAATATTCTTAATCTACATTTCAAGTGCAAATTTTTGACTAAGGGAGAAAAAAATCGAATAGTCTAGCAACTCAAGTGAAGCTTGAGAAACTGTTCTCCAAATGGGACAAATCCTTCTTTTGTCAGACAAAGCAAGTCTGGGCTGCTAGGATTTCTGGGAATCATCAATAGTCAGTTATGTGAGCTTCAGGAGGTGACCTTGTACTCCTTACAACCTGATCCACCTGTATTCTTACTCTCACTGTGGTTTACCACAACATTTTAAAAAGTTGAGGAGTGCTAAAAGAATTTTTCTTGTCTAGAATCTGTCCCGGCCTTCTGGAGGAAAATAGTGATTTTCTCTCAAGGACAAACAGAAAACTACTCAGTCAGACCCTACAAAAATTACAGTCTCTGCCCCAGACTGCCATTATCAATCCAAATACGTCAAAGATTATTCCTCTATTATTTCTCCCACTTGCACCATTTTCACCTGTGTTAATGCAAACTCCCAACAGTCCAAAACTCCCTGATAATTTAACAGGAAAAAGTTCAGATAGCAACAACAGCACTCAGAAACCTATGAAATATAACCTATGAGGAGATGGCAAAAGAATTTTTGTTTTCTTAAATACAGAGAAGACTGAACAGAGACATGATAACAGTCCTCAAAAATGTAAACAACTGTAGCAAAAAGGAAGGAAATAATCTCTTCTCTCCCACGTGGAGAGGATAAGAATAACAGGCTAAAATTGCAGCAGGGATTTTTTTTAAAATTAAGTATCAGCAAAACCACTTGTAGTTGCTGGAATGGTGTTACTGAAGCACTGGGTTAGGTTGCCTTGGAAATCAACATATCTGGAGCACTTTCACAGTAGGCTGGACCAACATCTGTGTTAACAGGGCATGTACCCCCAACCTGCTGTGCTCTTGGAGCTGGAGAAGAAATGGGTGACTCTTTAATATCCTTTCTAGCCTTGCTTTCATAAAATTTAACGATTCACTGGAGAAGTATGTGTTCATTTCTCACCCTCTGGGAGAATTTTAGAAGTGCTGCTTGCATGTGTGTGTTCCTTGCCTCCAGAGCCTTCCTTGAGATTATTACTCTTTAAACACAAGGCTGCTCTCTGTGGCTCTCTCCTCTAACAGGTGAAGCTAACCAGGAGCTATAATCCTACCTGTAATTGAAAGGACTAATATTCCTAAAGAAACCACAGAAAATGGGCCTTTTTAGTCACTTGCCTTCACTTCTGCAGTAGCATGCACTACAGTTTTGCTGAGCTTTGCTGTTCCACCCATGAGACACAGAAACCAGGACCTGGGACAAGGATGGTCAGCAGGGGCAGTCCCTGGCTGTCACAGGCAGCTGTAGCAGGTAATCTTTGTGGCAAATTAATGAACTCCATCCTCAGTCTGGTTCCCTTGCTTGCCCTTGCTACTCTCACTGGCTGGTTTCTTCAGAACATCAGCACTTACAGCCAAGAACCTTCCTCTACTCTCTAACCCAGCATTTTTTCTTGGCCAGTTTATTAATTAGTTCCTGTGCTATTGCTGCATCTCCATGTCTCTAGAGTTTTCCAGTTCAGGATCACTCTTGGTTTTCATTCTGTAAGGCTAAACAGCTCAGGCTGTGTTCTTATCTCCCCAGGGAGTCAGGTGAATGCACCCATAGCAGATCAGCAGAGCTCTCATCTCCTGGGTTAGAGCTGACATCACCCCAAATTACAGGGTGCAGAAAGAGTGTCCCAAAACCAAACCCAACCCTCTGTTGTAATACAAGATGAGGGCCTTGGAAGAATGAAAGGTGAAGTTGCCCTGTTAGAAGTGCAGTTGTCCTACAGAAACTGTTGCCATTTTGGATGCTCTGTAAGGATTTATTTTTCCTTCCAGCTGAAACAAGTTCTGCCTGGTTTCTTGGGTAGCTGCACAAGCACTCAGGCTGGCATGAGGGAGGGAAAGGAGTGGAAATCAGCAGCTCTGCCATGTGTGCTGCCTCTGAGTGAGTGGGGCTGATGCTCAGAGCCTCCCCTCTGCTCTTGGTCTCACAAGAAAACTCATGGACTTGTTTTCATCGTGCCCCAGATACACCCCACCCTCCTTTCAAGGAACACTTCCCCCATCCCATCCATCTCTAGCATGCTGTACCAGATAGACTCTCCAATCAATCAATCAATTAATCAATCAACAGCCATTAGAGAAGCCAGGTTTTGAAGATGTCCCACTTATGTTATGCAAAAGAAAGGAGTTCAGGGGCTGCTGAGTCTAAAACTGGTGAGTGCTACTACTCATGTCACACAACCCCTTCTAGAAGCTGGGCTGCATTTTCTGTGCCTGAGTCTCTGGACCATTACAGAGGTGCATTCTTGCATCATAATTAACAGTTAGTGGAAAGATATTTTGGAAAATGTGGTTCTTTGTAATCACATTTAGAAACAAGTATATGTAAATAACTGTGTTCATTGAGGCACTCCTTTTTTGGGCAGCTATTATAACCCACTTTAAAATAAACCCACTCCCCTCTCTTCTCACATTTTTTGGCTCTGAGCTTTGTTATTAATGACATAGACAAACCATTTCCAAGTACAAGGTTACTACTCTTCGCAATACCTCTCTGGAGAGTGTGTTAAAAGGAAAAGCTCCTAACATGGCATTTAGATATATTCAGAAAAAAATAGTTTTAAAAAGACACATTGCTATATATCATACAGTCCTGCCTGAAATTTGTGCACTGGTAATATTTGTTCACCTACTAAATGAAATCATAGATACTTCATTCCTGTCTGACCACTAGAAAATATTTTGTAGTTGGTTTTATGATTATGTCACGTATAGAAACTAAAAAAACTTTGACCAGCTTTCATGGGCTGTTTGCTGGAAGCCTGTTCACAAAGGACCTGTACAAGATGAAGTCCTTTTAACTCCCAGGAATGCCTTAATGAATACTATTGGCATCCACCCAGGGTAAATTATCTATTAATAAGCAACATATATTTATAACTTGATCAACCATAACATCTTTTTATAGACTACAGTAAAAAAAAGTAAATGAAAGCAGGTAATTATCTATATTAGTATCTGTCCAATAGTACACTCACAGAGAATTTTAGTTAACATACAGGTTCCTATCAGGCCAGCAAGTCAACAACAGCAACAGATGGCTGCATTTGGGGTTAAATGCTCTTTATACCATGGGGGAAAAAAAAGGCAAAAGCCAACAGGTGCTGGAGAGCAGCAATGAGTAACCTCCACTTCCCTACACAATTCAAACAATCACTTCAGTGATAACAAGAAGCAGGCACCTCAATTTTCATACAAAAGTAGGAACCTTCGTGGTGACTTTTGATTGTGGAATCAGCCTCGTGGCTCCTGATGGGCTTCCAGCTTAGGCCAAATCCTAAGGATGAAATGAGCTGTACCCTAGCCCTGTTTTCCTGTGTAACACTAGCCCAGTCCCTAAGCACATCTCACTGTTTCAGCTCATACATCCGGGGGTTAAAAAAAAAAAAAAAAAGCTGTTTAAGTGGAATGCAGAGAGGTTAAATTCATCAGCACTTTGAAATGAACTTGCAGTACTAAGCACTAGTATTTTCACTGCAAAATGAGGCCTTTTGCTGGGAAGCATCAATGCAACAGGATCATCTACTGACAGACTTGTCAGCACTTCTAGGCAGGCTGGAGTATTAGAACACCCATTTGGCTGAGCTGTTTAAACAGAATATATTCCTTACTATACATTTTCTATGTTACTGTAACTACAGAAATTCTCCTTCAAAAACCAAACATGCTTGCCTCATTTGCAAGTAGCACAAAGTAGCACTTTCTCTAAAATCTAGAGAATTATTGCTGATATTTCTGCCTGAGGAACCCACCTAACAATAATAACAACAACATGTTTTTCTACACTGTGACTTGATTCCAGCTGCACACATTTCCATTCCAGTGCCATTCCCAGTTGTTTTTAACTTCAGCGAAAAGCAAGTTTCCATTTCAGCTAAGACCAGACATATCAAATTCAACCCAAAAAAAAAAAAAAAAAAAAAAAGGTTTGGGGGGGGGAAGGGAGGGACAT
>VXBI01009663.1:659769-793088 GCA_013397375.1 Toxostoma redivivum
GTGTTGGGGAGGGGAAAGGAAGGACATTTTGGTTGGGGAGAAAAACGAGAAGGGACCGTAAAAAGAATAAAGCGCGAATTTTCTCTGTGATGTAACATTATCTAGCAGGCACAACTTTGTGCACCTCGTTTCTTGGTTTTCCATCTGTCCATCCTGGGTGTGCTGGGGAGGGAGGGAGGGAAGAGGCTGGGATGGCTGGTGTGGAGGCACAGCCCATGCCAGGAACCTCTTGGTACTCTGGCAGCATCAGCGCGTCCCTGCCCAAGTGAGCTCATGGGGCTCGCAGAGGTAGCAGCGAGTGCCATGGAAAGTCTAAGAGGGGCGCTTGTTCCAGGGCTGCCCGGACAATGAAGAATGGGCTGCCACCTCCTCCTGTGGCCCCCCAGGCCATGCCAAGGCAGGCACATGAATAGCGGGTCTGTTCCAGCAGCTGCATCCCGGCTCAGCGCTGAGCGCCTCCGGGAGCTCAGAGCGCTCCGCAGCGACAGACAGACAGACAGACAGACAGAGCCGGGATGGGCACCAGGATGGCCTCGGAAAGGGACAGCACCAGCCCGCACGTGAGTCACAGCAGGGAAATAGGGGAGGGGGAAGAGGGAGAGAACAGCGACAATCTGGGGGGAATATCCACCGCTTCTATCATTGCTCCTCAGCTTTGGCAGCCAATTTCCTTTCAAAGCTCAGTTCTGCTTTTTCCCTCCGCTCCTCTTTGAAGGAAAACCAGCAGCAGGATGTCTGCTCTGCTCTGCCAAGAGCACTTAGGAGCCTTTTTCCAAAAAAGTAAAGGTAAGAGGAGGGATATTACAAAAAAGAGATGCTTTTTAGGGAAGGAAGGGTGGCAGAGGAAGAGATTAGCCTTCAGCCCTCAGAAGGAGGCAGCACATACTCTACAAGCTGCATAAGTCTGATCTGTCCCTCATCTCACAAAGCCTTTCTCTGTTTGGCAGAAAGTGCTCTCAATCTGGAGAGGAGAAAAAGAAATAAATAGAGCAAATACTGAGGGAGTGAGGAGGCCTAGGTTTTCTATGTAGGGTTTTTAGAGAAACAAAACTTCTCGGTGAAGCTCTTTCAGTTCTCTGTGTTCCTATTCTGAGTGTTTGTGTTTTTTAAGAAGGGTGTTTCTTGTGCGCAGTGTGCGTTCTCGGAAAGGGCAACTACCCAAGGGTTTGGAAAAAAGAGACTGTTAGAGATGAAATGGAATCAAAAGCCCAGATCACAAACACCCATCAAACCTCAGAAGTTCAAGTCCAGATCTGCACTTCAGACAACTGAGGAGAAGGGAAGAATATGAAGCATTGCGTAGGGCACAGCTTCCAGCCCTGAGTAGGTGGCACCAGGGTCTAAATTTTATTTTTCTGTCTGAAATGGTCTTAATCATTCTTAAACTTGGCAGTGGAGAAGCCACTATGGGGGTCACAATTTTTGTTTCTTTGGCCCACATCAAAAAAATTAAAATTGCAAGATTTGTGCCCTTGGAAATAATCAGGACAATGCTCCTTAACTAGAAAGAAGGACTGAGACTCCCCAAACCTGCAGCATGTATCTCCAATGAGATATGAGGTGCAGAGCAGCTTTTGAAGACCTGGACTAGCTATGCTCTATAAGAGACACAATTAGTGAGGAGGTTGCACAGGTAACTATGACAGTTAGTGAAAATGTACTTTATTAAGACTGGGAGAGATAAATGTTAGTCTTTCCTAGAACTAGACAATAAGGGGGAAAATATAAACATCATTAAACCAGGAACTGATGGTAAAGAGAGGACAAGAAAATGATACTAAATAAAAAGTCAAATTAACTCCCTGTATATTAAATCACTCCACTCAATGGAAAGTTTCAGGTCTATCATGAATTTAAAGTCCAGGTATAATAGATGAAAAAAAATCAGCTTCACTGATTAAAAATCTCATAAACTACTGCAACATTTTTGGTTTACAGTTTTCTCTTTCAACCCACCTTGAGGTTAAATGAAGAGCCAAAAGTGATCACCAGTACCTTTGGCCCTTACAATACTCAAACAAGTAAGCCCAGAAAGCCAAAGGTTCCTTGAGCTGCTAGGCTGAGAAGAGCTCAGATGCTCTTATCCAATCTGTTTGTAGAGCAGGCAGGTGTGGAGTGTGCACCACTGCACAGACTGCCCCAAGGACATCCCTGCTGCTCAGATTTCCTTTGTGACACCTCATGGGGAAGCCAGCAGGCAGCACAAAACACAGGTGAATGCACACAGATTCCTGCATGCTTATGATCAGGAAATACACAGTGCTGGGAGAGGGAGTGTTACCCACTGGTGTAATGGATAAAAACCCTTAACCAAACCAATCCAATTTGGTTCAGACTCCAAAGGATGTAAAGGCATAAGCTGCAAATGGACCAAGAACCCCTCTGGTTTCCATCTGCTTTCTGAAAACCCTCAAAGGAGCAGAGTTGACCCAGTGAGCATCGAGGCATGAGCTTGGAACACCAACCATGCGATTAACACATGAATAGAAAGTGGCTTTTCCAAGACTCATTTATCAAGGAACAAAGAAAGTTGTGGGTACAAGGAGTCTCATGCATACCTTTACTATCACATGTAATTTGACTGCAAGCCAACCACTTTATTCTATAAATAAAGGCCTGAGTGAGCCTTCTTTGAGCTTTCCTGGCTAAGCAGCCTGGCTGCATGGCAGTGATTTCCCCTTGCACTGTGAACCCTCAGGATTGCTTCTCAAAGCAGAGAGCTTTTACCAGCAGCAGGTCTTTGGTAAGTGGTTGATACTGCACATAACCCTGTAGTATGGTAACTTTGATTTGTGCCCTGGTAACTTTGATTTTATCTTGGTAACTCTGATGGTTTTTCTTGGTAACTTTTACTTGTGCCTTGGTAGTTTTGAACCATAGTTCAAATGGTTTTGCTGTATAATAACAGAGTGAAGTTTGTCATTAAACATTTAAAGTCATGTTTTTACAACATCATGTTAAAATCACTTTCACAAACACCTTTGGTGATGATTCTTGAAGTGATCTAAATCCCTGTTCCTGACAAATTGGTGCTGTTGGCAGAATCCTGAATCAGGGTTCAGGACATCACCTGAGACAAGCAGAAATTCCTCTAAATGGCTGACTTGACAGGTATGAGTGAGGGGAGGAGTGGTCAGTGGCAGAGGAAAAAAGAAAAGTGTTTTCCAGTGGAAAGTACATTTAAAAGCCTCTTTTGAGTCCCTGCTCTGAGCAGTGAATGCAGAGCAGGTATCTCCTTGGAAGTTTCCAGCTGTGGGTTTAGGAAGATTTCTGGGAATGTGCACTGCATGACTCACTCCTCAAAAAGCTCCTGGATGGAGCAGCAGGAACAGCCATGAAAGTTAACTATGATACAACACAGAAACAGGAATTTTTATTTCTAGATTGAGGGTCTTGTGTCTGAAGCAGTTGCACAGCCCCTCCTAGCATTTCTTATACATTTCCATGGCTAGGCAGGTAATTCAATTAAAACAAAGGACCTTTGTCCTCATGTAGGAGACAGCAAGAAAAGGCAATCAGGATTTAAGAAGGCTCTAAGGAGAACTGATCAGTCCCCAAAGTTTTTTTGCTTATTCTGAAGCATGAGCAGGAGCTCACTCAGCAAAATTGAAAGTGTCTGTAACAGGACTCCCTCATCCAGCATGTCATCAGCCTGTGGAATTTGCCATCTCCTGGGGCAGGTCAGAAGGTCAAATATTGGGGCGAGCAAACATTGAAAAAGGGTCGGCAGGTCCAGTAACAATATTTACAGTTATGCAAGTTAAAAAAGGTACCTTCAAATTCCATAAGCCAATAGCAGGATAAAAATAAATATGTTTCTCAGTTCCCTACAGGCCATGGCACAGACTACAGGTGGTAGCTTGCATTAGGGAAGTTAGACACCAGCACTCCACAAGTGGCACCTAGGACTGCTTTTTAACAGCAAGACATATCTCCCATTAATCCACTTTCTCCCTTACAAAAATTCTCTTTTTGTGTGTTTTGTGTGTTTCTAAGGAGTCTGTTTTCCCATTCTGACTTCTAGGAAGACCAACAAAACCTCAAATGGTGCAGAGAGAGATGCAAAAAGGAAATGGTGCTGAAGTAGAAAAAAGGCACAAGACTGTGCAGCCTTACCTGATTTATGCCAGCCAGTCAAGTGCCAAGAAAATAAATAAAACTGGAATGAAAATATTTTAATTTGTAATATTCATTTACCTATTAAAAGATAAAACTTTGACATTATTTAATCCAAATGATGCATTTTTCTCCCTGGATGTCTCTATTTGCGGCTTCCAAGTGAAACTTTCACCTTCCCTTATTACATACTTGCCACTGATGAGAAACCAGGCAGAGAGCAGTATGCTGGTGAGGAATATCCTGAGATAGCTGAGAACTGAAAAATACATTTGGGATAGAAACAAAACAACCAACAAGATCCCAACACCAATTTCCTTTTACTTCAGAAAACACAGGTTTATAAATTAGAAGTATGGCTTTGATAGAAACACTCTGGCTGATTTGTTTGTACTTCTCCATGCTATTACCCCCCTGACTCTCACCTCCCATAGAGATTTGCAGGGGGAAGAGGGAGCCATACAGGAGAGTTCTTTTCAGCAAAAAAAAGCCCCATTAAATCTGTTCAGCTCTGTACCTCAGCTGCTGCAGCTCACAATCTGGCATCTCAACACCACCCTGCTTCATGGGTGATTTAAGCCAATGTCCCAGGCTTGGAATGGGAGTGACTGAGACAACATCATTCCACCACTCCCAGCACAGCAGCAGCAACCAGGAACAACCCTGTGGGCAGCTGAAACTCACTCATACTGCCACAGCTAGACCTGCAAGAGCTCCAAATGGATATTGCAGAGCAAAGGTTGGGGCCAATACTAAATGGCTCCATAGTTTTATTAGATTTACATTTTTATGTTTTCTTGCCAGGGTGCTGTGTTGTGTACAAATGGGTGTTTAAGGGATGAAATGTCATCTGTGTTCATACTGCAAAAGAGGTTATATATCCTATGTTGTGTCTTTCTTTTTATAGTTTCTTATCCTTTGGATAAAAAAATTTACAATCCTCTGGGATGAGAAGCAGAACTAATACCTCACCATTTAGGGAATCATTCATACTTCAAAAGTAAAAAGAGTAAACAGCTAAAATAATCGTTCTGGAAAACAGACCCTACACTGAAATTTTTTGGCAGCCGTTGCTTCATGAATACCTTGAATGGAAAATACATCTGTGGAAATAAAGATAGGTTTACAAGTAACTTGCAAGAAAAGTTTGTTGAAGTTGAATAATTTCAAGCAATTGCACAGTTTACTTCCAGTGCTCAGTTTTTGACCAGATTTACAGCAGGAAGGCTTTAGAAAGGCAGATAAATAGAGTTAGCTACAGGTCTAACAGTGTGGACTTCTCCAAAATGCCCACAAAACAATTGGAAAGTCCCCCCCCTTAGCCCAGTAAATCCCATCTCTCACATCCCACTTTCAGTCTAAATCTGACAAGGGCGTGCAGAGTGTGTTCACAGCTGGGCTAGACTTTCAGTTTTTTGGTATTTTGTGGCTTTAACCTGTGCCTCAAGGCTGTGATGTGCTTACAAGTTCCTGGTTTGGGCATGTATTTGCCTGCTTCTGCAGCAGCAGCCAGTCTGCACTCTCTAGTGCTCCAGGACCTCTCCTCTCCTCCAGCCATTCCTGGAACAGTGGCAGACTTGTATCAAAGCAAAGAAATGTCCTGCCCCAGTGGACTTCAGCAGCATTATCTGGGTTCTGTAATTTGGGCCTGAATAGTGAAAGTCTGCATTGAGAAAGAGCTTTCCAAAAAGAAATCTAAGTGCATCAGAAAAATCAATTTCTGTGGCATCCTTGCACGTTGTGTGCAATCCAGTCATCAGGAGTCTGAGGAGTTTATCTCACTGAGTTTTTAACTGAAGTGACTCAGTTACTCCAACCTTTCAAACAGGATCCCACTGCCAGGGTTACACTCCATCACCTGTGCCATTCACTTGACTCTGGCAAAGCTGGTTAGGAGAGATAAATTCAAAGAAAATGATCCAGCTTTTTGGCAGGGTTAATGCTCTGGTTTGCTGTCCTGCAGTGGTTCCTGGGAGGATCACACAGCTGTCCATGGCTGGGGCTGCATGGCCAGGAGAGCTTGTACAGACAGCAGAATCCCTCCTCCAGGGGCAGCTCCCCCTCACTTCAGATCAGTGATCTGAAGGTTCAGCTCTTGGTGCAGCCAGTGGGAGAAGCAGGGAAGGCACTGACAGTACCAGTGATGGCTCTCACCTGTGGATGCCACCCAGACTGCAAGATTTGAGGCTGCTCCTTGAGAGCACACACCTGAAAGTGTGCTTAGCATTACCTGTGCTGGTCTCAGAAACCAGCAACTCTCACACCAGAACACAACAAATGAGGTCCCAGTGTCTGAGAAGAAGGAGACTATTTCTTGCCATCAGCACTACTTGGTTCTTGGTTCTATTGTCAGATGTGACATTTCCCCTCCTCCCTTTACATTCCTCCTGCCTCTCTACCTGGATATGGCCAGCTTTCCCACCTGGGCAATGTTTGCTGTGCTCCCAAACACAGGGATAATATTTTTTATCTTGAGGAACTGGACTCTGGCTTTTAAGGTATCTGTGTAAAATGAGGCACATGTGGAGTGAAATAAACCCTTGGAGCATCCTTACACCAGGGGTTGATCTGGACCCTCACACTTCACTTCAGGAGGGGCAGTGGAAGAAAAGTAGCAGCATCTTACTGAGGGAGGGAGCCTGGTCCCACACTGCACTGGACATGTCTGGTGACCACAGAACAGCCAGGGTTGGGGTCACAACTAAAATGTTTAAAGTGGTGAGGGACAAAGAATGGGCTCTGCAAAAGCAATCTGACGAAGCCCAGACATTTCTAAAGAGCAAATTGGGAGGGGTGGAGGGGAATGACCTGGGTCAGGGGGTGCTGCCACATGCCCTGACATAAGGGAAAACTGGAGCTTGACTGCTATAAAAGTTCATGAAAAATAGCAGAATTTCTTTATAAAGCTGGTGCTTTTTGCCATTGCTTCTACTTTACTTTACTTTTGTTCCTGCTCCCCTGCCACCATCATCAACACCCCCAAAAAAATAAAAACTACCCAACTTCACCAGCCCTGCTGGGACCACCAAAAACAACTTCTGCTTCTGTTTTAGAACTCTAAGCTAAAACTTAACATAAACTTTACTGTCTGTAACTTTTACTTTAAAACTAACGTGCTTCTACAATAAATAACTTTGTAACAACTATTAACTACTTAGCTTTTTTAAAAAAACACTACCCAACAAGTTGGGTGCCTGAAAGCACCCGAATTGCCTAATCTCACAGTAGAGCTGGAGGAGGGAGAGCAGAAAGGGAGGCACAGGCTGTCCCTGTGGGGATGGGCAGGAGGTGACCTGGCACAGGAGCTGTGTGACAAATGGCACACCAAGATACAGATACATCCACCCACACTTTCACCTTGCAGATTCGGGTGCACAGGGAGTTTTGGTTTTAGTGAGTCACCACAATCCTGGTGACGGTGGTGGCAGCAGAACAGTAAAACACTGAGACATCTTTGGGGCTGGGAATCCTCTGAAACATGAAATATCTGCCAAAACACACACCTAAATGGAATTTTTCTGTCTTTGGTCGAATAGCTGCCCTTCTCACCTTCATTCCAGCCTGTGCCTGAGAGCTGATCCATGCTTCTCTGTTTGCCCCAGCTGACACACAGGCACAGCATCTCCCCTCACTCACCACTGGAAATGGAAGCCTCCAGCCCAAGTCACCATTTCCCCAGCCCATCCTGTAAAAACTATATTATTTTGCCATGTTTCTCTTCTGAGAACCAAAAATGGGCAGTGCTTCAGGCACACAATAAGCACAGGCTGAAGTGTGAGCTTCTCCAAGTACAAAAGGGTGAATGGGCATTTTCACTGCCATTTCCCTATGCCTGGCTTGTGAGTCAAGTGTTTATAAAACCATCTCTGAGGAAAGGCAACACAAGAAATGAGCTCTACTACTGTAATCTAGGCTGCCTCAGGTATGTAAACATATAAGAGAAATTAGAATTGGACACCAGAATGATGGAAGGGCCCAAGTGCAGAGGCTGCAAGATCCACATCACCAGCTCCCATACACCTTGACACACTCCTCTGAGCTAGCCAAGCTATAATTCCTCATCAAATTACATGAATCAGATATGTGACTCTGTAATTACAGCTGTGAAAGCCATTATACACAGGATCTTAGAACTTTCTATCCAAAATAACCCTTGGGGAAGAAATTTCTCACGAAGCTGCTTGGGCCAAGGTTCAGTGAGTGCTGGAAATTCTGGGGGAATCCTGTTGGCAGGTTTAGAGAAATGAGAACAAGAAAATGAGATAATGTTCTGGTTTGTGGCTTGTTCATGCTCTCTTGGGCTTTTTTTCTTTATTTTTTCCCTAATATTTATGCATATTTGCAGGAGTTTTTGCTTTTTCAGTCACATAACTGAATAATATTTTGCGAGATTTAAAGAAGGCCCAAATTCACCACAGACCTTGCTCGTGTGAGAAAAATAACTGCTCCCACCAATCTAACAAGAGCCAAAGGGTGGCCAAAGATTCTTCTGTAACCTATGTTTAATGAAGGAGTATTTCTGCAGAAAATAACAGCACAGAAATACTCTCCCAGGATTTGTGTGAAAACCAAGTTCTTCTGTCCCTAGCTCTCCAAGAGTGCTATGAATATCAATTAATTTAATTTCACAATCTCCACATGGAGCAAGAGGTGTTTTTCTTCCCATTTTACAGATATTAAGTCAAGGCAGAGATGGTTAAATGACCACTGACCTACCCAAGGGAACACCAGGAGAAGATGACAGGAGGAAGGAAAGACTGAGCATCTCTGGCCACAGAGCAGCAGTATTCTTTGGTTTCATCTTTTGTTCTCACTGTTAGATTCTTAATCTCCATCAATTCTTGAAGGAATCATTGAAGATTTTTTTTTTTTAGTCACCAGAGACCACTCTGTTACTTCACACTGTGTAAAGAAGAGCATTAATTGAAGCTGTCAATAAGAGACCATACATAAATTCCTTCCCCTGCTGAAAGTTAACTTCAACATCCATTGGAAACACAAAATTTTGACCCACTTTCAAAAGTTCAGACACACAGCTGTGTTTGCACCTTTCTTGCTGGAACTAGAGTCACTCAACCATGCTGATGTAGCACAAAACCCCAAAGCCAAAGTGAAACAAGCTGAAATACTTTAAACAGAAATTCTGATTCAGAATGACCATACAGGTTCTTGATGCATCTTTTCAACTTGAACTTTGCACCTCCTTCTGGCTGATTCAAGATTAAATCTTGCATGTTGCTGTGTGATTTCAGGCTGTGGCCACACAGTTTTTGCTGACTGAAGCTGGAACAGGGAGGTTCATCCTTCCTCATGACCACCATCAATTATTATTGCTGCCTCAAAGCAATGCTCAAAGTAATCACTCTAGCAAGGCTGGGCTAGGAAACCTCCATTACTGAGTGCCTAAGCTAACCCAGATCATTGTGAAAGAACCTGTTTAAGGAATATGTCTGGACAGAGACAGAAATAGCAGCTCCTTTACACAGCTCTTCATCTATCTTACTGCAAAGGGATAATTCCTTGAATTCTTGAATATTTCTTAGCTGGTTATGTTAGCTGAAGATTTAGTCATTCTATGCTTATCAGAAGGCAACAGATATATCATCTGGCTTCTTCTTCACTTACTTGTGAAAAATAAGGCAAAGATTTAACAGATACAAACACAAAAACTATTCCTATACAGCATTGGGGTTTTGCTCATCTTTTGCCCATGGTGATATCTTGACTGGCAATCCACACTAATCAGGCACACATCCAGCAAAGGATTGACATGCTACAAGGCAATCCACTGTGCTGCTGCTTTCTTTTAACCAGAACAGATCTGAACTCCATCCTCACATGCTGGATCCTTGGGAGCTGACTCTGGACCAATCCTTTCGCCAGCCCCCATTTTTGGCAGGTGGTTGTGAAGAAGTTGCCGAGGGGAGTTGTGTCAAAGGGCTTCTGCTCTGCTCTTAATGGCTCCACGTACAGGCTGAAGGAATCTGAAGCGCTCACGAAATGTGGTTTCCCCTCTGGTGTTTGCTGTTCAGCTGGCTCAGCAGCTCAACCCTTTAAAACCACTGTGAGTGGATTTAGCACTTGTGAAATAATGCTGGCCTGTTCAGACCCAGAGAGGGATGGGCAAAGTCCACTGGCACAGTAAAAGCCCCTCTTACCTCCTTCTCATGTGAGGAGCAATGGAGTTTGAGGGAGAAAACAACTCATATCCAGGTGCAGCTACACAGACACCAAGTGAAAGAGACATGGGCTCACCAAAATAAAAAAAAAGCTAACATGTTCAGAGGTAGGAATAACTTCAGTATCCCAGAAGGAGAAAAAAAATAAAAAAGAAGAAAAAATCCACACCAAAACAAATACATCCAAACCTCACTAAGTAAGTATAGGGAGCAAATCATGAAGGAGAAGGAAAAAAAAGAGGAGTACAGCCTCAGAAGAGAACTCCAGTGGGGTGTGTTCCATAAAATCACAGATTATGAATGCCAGTGAGCCAAACTGGGGGAACAGATAGAGAGAACAGAGTCCCAGAGGCCTCTGTCCCCAGAAACCAGAGAAGATGGAGTGCCCTAATTTCTCCTATTCTGAGCCACTACCTGTTTTGTCTCTGAGCTGATCTAATACCCAACTACTCTGCTGAAAACATAAAAAAAAATGAGATAACAGGCAGAGTGCAGATCTGCATCCTTGTATAGAGATTTGAACTCAGGACCAGGCTCAGACAAGAGCAGATGGCAACAGGTCTTGGTGGCTTCTAATTAGATTGGCTTCTGGTTGGTGATGTGGAGTTGAGGAGCCCTCTGATCCATTTCCAAACCCCTTTGCTCTGCTTCCAGCCATCCCTGAGCTACTGAACAGGGTCAGCCTGGTGGTGTTCAGTGTTTTGGGCCATGGCAGAGCTGCAGGTCCCTCCCTGGAAGGGGAATGGGCTTGGGACTGGGCTGCTGGCCAGCGTGGGCTGAGCTCAGGTGTTTGGGGCCAGGGTGGAGCAGGGCAGAGCAGAGCTGTGCTTCCTCTTGCCTCACTCACACCCCGCACAAACAGGGACATTATCTCTCCTGTGGCAGCAGCTGACTCACATGCTTTGCCAGATGCAGGGAAAGGTGTCCCTGTCCTGGCCAACAGCAAAGAATGGCTAAAAGAATAAAAAAAAAGATGCATCACTCTGTGGCTGCAAATGATAACAATACATTCCTCTTTATTCTGATCCAAAACCAATTTTTTTCTTCCTTTGTTCTCCTCCCTGTGTTTTCCTATCTGATGAGAACTTGTTTCTCAGCTAGGAGCCCAGTCAGTCTGTTATTGGTGTGCCTAATATAATTTTATGTTCCTCCCATTTTTTTGTTTTACATATTATCAAATGACTTATGAAAAGTGAAGTTCAGCCAACCAAACCTCAAGAGTTATGCAAGAGCAAGTAGCCCTGAGCTTTACCACAAGCCCTGTATGTTAAAGATGCATGTCCATGGGTTGATAAATCTGTTTATGGAGTACATTGTGGGTATATGGAGATGCAGATATGGCTGGTACTGCTCCCAGTGGCTATCCTAAATCAGAAAACACTGTCTCTAGCTGCTCCTGACCTCTGAGAAGCCAAGGACAGTATCTGGTGGAGGAACTCCTCCAGCTGTATCAGTCAATTCCATACACATGATACATTTGTACCCTGCACGCTGACAAAACACTCGTCTCTCGTTATCATCACTCAGTGGGTGTAATTGTGAGGCTGATTCAGCAGAAATCAGAGCCATGCTTGTGGGAAGTTTGTGTCAGGACCAGCCAAACACACAGACTGAGATTTACTGATCACAATCTCTGCATGGAAAGATCTATGGGCTTTAAATGCCCTCCTCTCCTTTTGGTGCATCGTGAAGGGCAGGCAGGACTCTGACTCCTCTTGGCTGGGCTGTAGATGATATTTTGGGGACCTAAAATTGTGGGAATGTTATATCTGCTACAAAGCAGCATTCAGTCTGCCTTTTGCCCAAGGCACACACATTACATACACTGTCAATGCTAACATGTTGATACCTGTGAGCAGAGGGAAATACACATTCTGTGCTCGAGTGTTGCAGGAGCTGAGGTGTTGAGATGATGTAGGGAGGGCAGAGGATGGATTACAAGGTAAAAGGTCTTCAGAAGGCCCAAGAAAACAAAACAGTTTGGTGCCCAGGGTCAAAACCTGGAGAGAATAATTACAATGATTTCACTAAATATTTATCTCTCTGTCAGATAGGGATAAATAAATATCAAAAGTGACTGGTCATGGTGATCATATTAATAACTGCAAAAAAGTTTCTTTTGCCCACTTTCACTGGTCATGCTAGCAGCAGCATCAAACAGAGTATCAGGGTGCCCAAACAGAATATGAGAAGTCGTGAATAAGAAAAAAAGAGGCAAATTGGCATTTCTTTTTGTTGGGTTTTGTTTAGGTGGCCTTTTTTCAGGGAAAAGAAAAAAAGACTGTAGTGAGTGCACAGAAAGGCACCACAAAACCCCAGGAGCACTGTAGAACATATTGACAGTAAAGCTGAGCTGCTCCAACAGCGATGAGCTCTGCTGGGGGAGGCACAAACCCAGAAGGGATGGGGGTGATCAGGAGTGAATAAAATGAACTACAGGGATAAACTCCTCATGCTAGGCATTGTAAATGTTTCAGTTCATAACTAAAACTGGGAGCCAATATGAGCCATTTGTCCCAGCCCATGCCAAATAAAGACCACCACAACAGCCCTTCAAGCACAGCCATCCAGTGCCCAGTCTGCCCTACATGGTCCAGGATTTTTTTTCTTCCTTCCCATCTCTTTTACCCCTCCTCAAACATTTAGGATTTAATTTGGACACAGATTTCTGGCTATCCCCTTACAGGAATCCAGCTTTGGTACACAATGCTTACTGAGTGAACCCCACCTGAAATCCAGGGCATTTGTTCTGCACCAGTGGTTCCCACTTCTTCTGTCCCTGGGCCATCTTGTAGGGAGAAACTACAGGATAAACACTGGGTAGAGTGAGAAAGATATCATAAGAAACTTCAGTTCCTGCAAAGTTTTGTTTTCCCACTCCAAAAACTTAACATATTCAGTGTCTGAATGTGAATGCTTTCTTCAAGAACAAGACTGTGTTTGCAGAATCTGGGCATTCAATTTTCAGAGAAATGGTTATTCTGCTTTAATCTCCTCCCATTCCTATTCTGGCTCTGGGGTGTTTGCTTCCCCAGTACAGTCTCCTAGGAATGCTTCATTTGCTCTACCCCTTTCCAAAGGTCTCTCAAAGCAACCTCTACTCAGGAGACCTCTGAAAAACACAATTGTCACTAAGGGAATTTGGGCCTCCCTTTAATTTCTGCCATGCTCTACTATAGCTCCTCATTATAAAGTTAGCTCTTAAAGGTTCTTTGTCTGTGCAGGGTTGAAAGTTGCTGACTGAATGTCTGGGTCCAATATTCCACCAGTCCTCCTTTAACTGGCCATTCTCAGCTATGCAAAGTGTTTGCATAATGCTACAAGATCATTCACACATCAATCTTTTTTCTCATTTTGAACCTGTTTCACCAAGGGCTTAATGAGAAAACAAAACACAACCTGAATAATAAGTCACCAGAAAAAAACACTGTCCTAATCTATTAATATAGAGCCAGAACAGCAGTTCTGCTCACAGAGGGAAGAGGAGGGACGTTTTTCTAATCTGAGAATGTAATTCCCAGGGACAGTGTATGAGAAAACAGCAGTAATCTACAGAACACCCAGGAACAGTTGTTGAAAGGTTCCCAGGGTGTAATTTTTGGCAGGACATCAGGTTCCAATAAAACCCTCTGAAAACACTAGCCTAACAACAACAATAATAATATTTTATATAGATGAAGAGTCTTTTATCTAAGGCTCACTGCAAAAGAGGAACGAGCTTCTTGAGGAGAGGTGAAAAAAACCAATGCTCCAAAGATATTGCCACTGATTTGGTGATGTAGAAAATGGGTTATTGTGTACAGACTTTGGAGGGCACACAGAAAAGAGTTAACATGTATAGGCAAGCTTGGGAGCATTCTTTATGGCAAACTTTCATGGGCATTGTAATATACTTTAAAATGTTTTCAGTAAATCAACTGCTGACATTCCACATCCACAATCTGAGCACCTGTACACAAATCAAGTTACCAATGATTACACTGTGCAAATACACAGAGCACTTGGTGAGTTCATTCACAGCTACTTCACTCTAATGTGAAATTTTATGTACTCTACTTCAGTGTTTGCTCTTGTATGTTTTTGAGACTAGTCTGGGCATTAAATATGTATATAATGATATATAAGTGAAGGAAAAATTATGGAAGTCATAGATTGCTGTAAGCTGTATGTGAGCTGCTAGAAGCTTTGGATCCAGGCTTTCACTTTGCACTTTGAGCCCATCTCTACAGGGGGGCTACCATTTACAAAACCTGAAATTCTGGGCCCTATATGAACCTCAGCCTATATTTCATATGCCATGCTGTGAAGATGTTGCTTGTGGTGTCACAGTGGCAAAACCCACAGTGAAATACAGCTTCTACTTCATCCTGAACAGTTTTTATGGATGAATTGGATTGAATATGACTTTTTGGCATGAACACATCATCAAATGTTGCTGCCCTGATCTTACTTAAGAAGAACAACATATATTGAGATAAGTGATTCCTTTCCTCAGGGTCTCTCAGTTCATATTTCACATAAGGATTACATCTTGCTCTTTGTAGCCACTTTCAGAGTCAACATCACTCTCATTTCCTAGCACTGCACCCTCCTCAGACAGCAAAAGCTGTTGAGTAGTCTTGGTCTGTGCCTGGAATACAGACCCTGGAATTCCTACTCACTGCTTACATGAAGGAAATTATGAGAAACAACTCATGCTTCCTCTGTGTCATAAGGGTAACAACAATAGCCAGGAAGGTTTCCTCAAGACACCCCCAGTCTCAGCAGTGGCTAACAAGCAGAAAGATTAGATATAGGGATGATCTAACAGCCTGCTGCTCCCAAAAGGGGGAAGCCCTGCTCCACTTCAGCCTATGACCCTTTGCTCCCTCCTTATCTCCTGCTCCCAGACTCATCCCACCTTGCCCTTTTGCTGGAATTTACCAAACCCTTCTCACACACAATTCAGCTCATTAAAGCTGGAGGAAATGGTCTCTTTTAAAGTTTTGGCTTTGTGTATTTTTTACATTTTTATTTAGTTATTTTAATTTAGCTTAGCTTATTGACCTAGATTGGCTCAGAACAGAGTCTTGGGAAAGCAAAAGTGCAAGAGAGCACAAGAGTTACAGCAGGAGCATTTGCTCTGGACTCTGAAATCACCATAGCTACCAGGTGTAACCCTCAGAGCTGAACAGAAGATAACTCTGTTTCACTTTTCACTTTTCTAGTTTCACTTTTTTCTTATTGTTTACCATAGCTACTTTCTGAGATAATTCGGCCAAGTCAGGAAGTGGATTAGCAGAATAATTGGTGTAATTCAGAAGTTGCATTCAGCTGCAAATGCAGAAGAGAGAATAATTCTGGCCCCTTAGAGCTGTATTATACAATACCACAAAAGAATGAAGAGGGGCAATTAGAATTGATGACACACAACTGGAATAGCTTTTCTGGGCTGAACATACCATGATGGCAAGGCAGCACAGCCTCTAGGAGCTGTGTAATGCTTTACTCACTATCAGATATACCCACATGGCTTCCCTGTGGCTTGAAACAGCATCTATCACTAAGCTCAAATACAGAGAAGCACCATGAGTCACTGCAGCATTCAAGTCCATTTTCTCTGTCCAGTTTTGCTTGCCCTAGACCTGGAGGGCACCTGGTCAGAATCCTTAAAGGACCTTCAATACCAGCGTTATTGGAGTGGTTTTGCCTCCCTACAAATGCACCTGCACTTGTTTCTTTTGGCTCTCAGCTCCCATACAGAGGTGACAGATGTGCAACTGCTGTTGTTAGACACAGAAGTTAAGAGTTAAAAGTTTACAGACTGGTCTTAGCAGCTGTATTTGGAAGTTAAATTCTGAGAAAGTGAACTGCTCCCATCTTCCCAGATTCTGCTTTTGAACAGCCCTATAGTTATGGTCAGATTTTTGTGGTGTTAAAAGAATGTTTTGGAATTTCTTGTCCAGCTATCTGCTCTGAAAACTTAGCAGATGACTAACTAGCATTTGTTACTGAGCTAAAACTTTTATATTTTTTTCACTTCTTGTGAAGTTCCACTCTGTATCTTTTCAGAAGCAGAGCCTGTTCTAATGTGAAAGAACAAACAATGTGGGAAGCAGCTCGGAATTCAAGCTTTCAAAAGCTCTTGTGTTGGATTCCCCGAGCCCATGTGCACGTATTCCTAGAGGCATTTGCACACATAAATCTCTGCTTGCTTACATCTGGCACACGCAGAGAGCACGCTGCTTGGCACACTGCTCACATGTGCTGCAGCTCCTGACTGCAGATAAGCCTGAAGAAGTTCCTCTGTAATCAGGGAGACACAAAACCTGAGTATTTTGCTGATATTCTTGATGTATCAGGCTCACTGCTGCCTGCCACTTCCTGATGGAGTTTCTGCAGCCTTGCACCCATGGGGTTATCAAAAGAGGTGCTTCTCATTCTTGGCAAGTAGAAAAGATATTTCCACATCCCAGATGTTATTTGTTTACCTTGCTGTACCTGTAAGTGATCACAATTTGACCAAGCTTCAATTTGAGAAAAGCAGCTGTTTAAAGCAACAAATCCCATCTTACCCAGACCACCCCACCCTACCAGGCTGAAGAGTTTACTGCACTATTTTGCTTGCATGCTCAGCCCCAAATACAGAAGATATGTCCGAGAAGTTCAAGCTAAAAATACCAATCTTGTGACACACACAAGTAATTTAACCACCTTGTACCCTTGTAGGGTAAGTGCACATCAAGTGAATTTTTCAGAGTGGTTTGTGAAAATTCCTTTGTAGTACAGCATTGATCATATCTCTTTCAACTGTAATTTTTTCCTCCTGCAAGTGGGTCAGATTCCTTCTGGGTCCTAAATGACAGCTTTTGAGAACGGAATATTTCTTTTACTCTTAACCTGGAAATTTGCAATCTGGTCAGAACTGCTTTAAGTTATATGCAAGTCCAGATCTGTACTCCTTTCATAATTGTCTACCATGGTAACAAAGAGGGCAGCACCATGTCTGGCCCCTCAAGCTCTGTACTTGTGCCAAAGATAACCAGTTATACTGGCATAATTAATTTTGATGCATTAATAGTACAACAGTTTTTGTCTTTCCCAGAATATTTGCCAGTAGGATATGGCAAACAGAATTTAACAAAGGTTTTTCCTCTGTTAAGAAGGAGAACAAACCCTGATTTTAAAGAACAGGAGAGGGATCCTCATTTAGGGATTAATCATCACTTTTTAACTCCTGCAAAATTCACACTCCAGGCTCTGATTTAGTTATATACAATTGCTCTGGCTTACTAATTAAGAGCAACATGGGTATTAGCCTTTCTTCTTTCAGGTTTTCAAATTGCTGATTTAAAACTTCTTTCGGTGTGAGAAGCATTGCTAAATATCTGAAGTGTAAAATAGCAAGGACATTTGCATCTCCAGCCAAACCCACAGGGGTCTAAGAGAAAGGCATGATTTACATTCAGCACCTCCTCCTATAACCTGGAGGACATCTGGAACTCTTCAACCTCCACTCCATAAGAAAGGGACTTCTCTCCTGAGGCTGCACAGCAGATTCATATTTTGACTCTATTTGTGGCCACTGAGGAGGCTTGAGCTTGAATTATCAATTCTCTCCTATGACTTTTATATGAGACAAAGCAAGAAGTACTCCAGAGACACATGAAGCTGACACTTGCAAAGCCTTTCTTGCTCTTTCACTGGAGTTCCTAAAAGGTATCCAGCTTTTCAGCTCACGGGGTGTTCCCAGCTATCCTGAGTCACACTCTATTTATTGTGAATGGAAATGGAAGGAAAATGGATTCCCCATCTTACTTATGACAGGACAAAACCACCTTTCCTTTATCATTCTAAAGCAGATTTCAGTGAGTCCCACTTTGTCAGCAGTACCAATAAGGTTACTCTTATGGTAGGAAGAAGAAGATTTACAAGGGTCAGGCTACCACATCTGCTGGATATTAGTCTAGGCCTTTACAAGGAGAGTTTGACAGTGCTGCTGAATGGCAGGGCTGATAACTCATCTCAGCCTGATTAAGGCAACATTTCTTCTAATAACTCATTATTCAGAAAGACACAATTAACTTTGACTTCAGTACTCTGCAGGGATTTATTATTTTCTTGATTCCTTGGAGCCTGCTTTGATAGCAGTTTTGAATTATGAAATTGGATGCCAACTTTGATTGGGTTGCATCAATAGCTTTCTTCCCCTCAGAAAAGCTCTCTCTTTGTTCACTGCTTTATGCTGCCAAGACTTGCTAATCTCTTTGTACCTGTAGAACATAATAATAATAATAAAAATAGCACACAAGATTACTTGCTGTAGCAAACCAAAGTTCCCAAGAACACATGGCAACATGGAAAACACACAGAGATGTGAGTAAGAGGAGATGGATGATGAGCCTGGAGGCAGTGGCAGAATGAAGCCTGGGCACAAGGAGCACAGGGGCAGGCCTGCAGGCAGATATTAAGCAAATAAGGCACATCCAACCCTCTCCCCATCATGAGGGGTTCCACAGGGAGCCACGTGAGCTTTTTCTGATTGACTTTGATGAAGGGATGCTGGAAGTAGATGGTTAAACCATTCCAGCTGGGACACAGTAAACATTCCCACTGGAATGGTCAGCTCCTCCTGGCTCCTCGGTGTCAAGACACAACAGGACTGAAAGCTGACTGGAAACTCATCCTAAAGATGATTGTGGTATGTGGGGTCCAAAGGTGATTGTGGAATGTGGGGTCCTGGGGGGAAGTGGTGGTGGAGCAGCATCTGCTTTGCTCCTCAGCAGCTTCCAAACACATCTGCAGGGGTTGCACATTGCATATCCTCCTGCCACGGTAGCAGGAATGTTCTGGGGGGGCCTTTGGCATGGAAAGGGATGAACAGAGTGAAAACCATTTGTACTGGACACTACTATTAGATTTCATTGTGGTCTGTCTTTCTCTGGGAGCCTGGATTCCCAAAGGAAAGGAACTGCCAGGAAGGTCCTTTTCTGCACATTTTTCCAGGTAGCTGCAATAATTTCTTTCATATGGAGATGTCATTTCCACAAGGCAGTGCTTTCTCAGTTAGTTCAAGAATATATTCCTGATAGTGCAAGCTTGCAAGCTGCCCAGAAACACAGGGCAGTCCAAATGGGGCTGCATGTTCATTTCACTGTCAAATATACAGCTGAGGTAAGAAGTGCTTTCTCCATTTCCCCCTCCATTTCTAGGTGTACTCAAGGGATTAAATGCATTTTGAAAAGTACTGATGCTCTGTTTGCAGCAGTAGCCATCTCTTACCCCAACTGGAGCTGGAAAAGCTGAGATCCACTGCAGTGATTCTGCTAACATTCCAGTGACCTGACTATCCACAGGGTATTTTTGATAGCAAGCCCTTAATTCTTCATTCTGTAGACCCAGCTGGTCCACAGAGGCTGACATCATCTGACCACAAAATACAATGCTAACCACCAAGGTTTTTGCCAAAATATAATTTGATAGCTCAACACATTAAAATTTCTTTTGGAATCAGTGTCCACTATATATGCTATTATTCACCAGTGGCATGCATTCAATGTCTCTATGCAATCATCCAGCAGTATTTTTTGTTTTTATTAATATATTTGCCAGGATAAAAAAAAACAAAGAAAAATTTAAACCATTTTCAATGTGTTTCCAACTGTTGGACTAAGTTTTCTGAACCACATTGTTGAGTTGTGATCTAAATTAATGAATAATCTCCTGAGCAGCTACTATTCAAAGGGTCTCCATTTTATTTTTTGATTATGATCTGTAAACCATTGAACATGAATATTATCAGGTGGGGCTACACATGTGGGCAATCTGGGTTCATTATGAAGGAGGTCTTAAGGGGAGTTACTTCTTCCCCTGTAGTCTGGAACAATTTTATAGTCTCTTTTTTGGAATGAAGAGTTCCTTTTAAACAAAAAAAGTCCATCTTTCCAAATATATGCCGGTGCTGCTGTTGCCAATTTGACAACTGTGACATATGAACATTTCACAGGAAATCTGGAGGTTTTTTGGGTTTGTATTTTTTTCCCTCTCAGGCAGCTCAGAGTCCTGAAAAAGCTGCTGATGAAATATTGAACAAGTGTTGTTAACATCTCCTTCCAGCAACATAACAGCTCAGCTATAAGTTTTAGTCAGAATAAAATCTTGATATGGAATAGCTTTCCACTGGAAAATGTTTGAATGAATCTTTTTGAAACTGTGTTGAGAATACCAAAATTTGTGAAAGTTTTCCATCTAAATGTTTCAGAATGAAATATTTAATATTTTCATTTTGAAATAGCTCTTTATTTGGTATTTGTTTGACCTGGTATTTTATGTTACAGAACATCTGAAATATTTTTTGAGTAGTTGAAACATTTTCTCTCAACACAATATAGGATATTTTTCCCCTTTAACTTTTATTTCCCAGACAATTTTGAAGGATTTAGCATCATCCTTCCAGATCAGAACAAAAAAAAAGGGAATGTTACCAAGTAATGAGTGTATCTTACCCTCTCTCTTCTGGATCTGAGCCACACAAAGTCTGGATTAGTTCCAGCTTTCTGCTGAAAAGCTTGGCTGCTCACCTCAGGCTGCAGGGACTCTCAGGATCAGCTTTGGACACTCTCTGGTTAAGGTTTCAGTGTCAAGGCATTGGCTGTCCCAATAGCATCCATTCTCCCTGGATTCTGCAATTCCAGTGCTGCAAGAACTGCTGAGTGTGTGGTCTTAGCAAACACAGAGCAAATTCCAAACTCTCTAGCAAGGTGCCTTGAACAAACACTTTGTGCCTATAATACTCTGATTAATAAAATAGAGGAGTTCAGACTTTATGAGACTGCTGTGTGGGAGACTGGGATTTTCTGCTTAAAACATTTCCCTTCCCTGATCTTGAGAAACAGAGGAAGATCTAAACACAGCTATCTGCTATGTAATTATTGATTATATGGAACTGTTGGTTGAGATGCAAGCTATTTCCAGATGAACAGAACAATTTTAACTACACTGCAAGAAATTCAGTGATGGTTGCCAGAGCATGTAATTGAGGTTGTTACAGGTAAACACCAGCAAGGGTTGGGTATTCATCAGCTCAAGCCTGCAACACTGTTCCAGCACATACTAATGATCAGCCCCCTCCAAAGGGTTTTCCTCTTCAAAAAATCATGGAAAGAATAGGCAGGGATTAGTTCCACTGGACCAGGTTAGATCCAGGCTGGCCTTGAACATTTCCAGGGATAGGAATCCACAAACCCTCTGGGCAGCCCGTTCCAGAGCCTCACCACCCCTACAGTAAATAATTTCTCCCTGGTATCTACTGTAAACCTGCCCTCCTTCAGCTTAAAGCCCTTCACCCTTGTCCTACCCCTTGGAATGCGTGCCTTTGGAAAATTTCCTTCTCCCACTCTCTCCCAGGCCCCTTTTAGGAGTGTCCCAGGGCTTACCCAGACTCTTCTCCAGGCTGAACAAGCCCAGCTCTCTCAGCTGTTTGCACAGGAGAGGAGCTGTGGCCAGCTCAGTGACCTCCTCTGGACTTGTTCCAGCAGGTCAACACCTTCCCTAAAGGTAAACCCAAAAAACACCTTCCTAAAACATAAACCCAACGAAGTTTTCCATAATCCTGCTCACCCATCATTTACATCTTTGGGATTTCATTGAAGCTAGGTGAAACAATTCAACAGAAGAAACTTTTGATGTCAGGACACAGCCAGATCTGAATGATGCACTGCTTTTACTCTCTATTTAACTCTACAATTTATTGTCTTTTAAAGCCATGCTAGATTATTTATGGAGAGGAAACTAATAAAAGATACAGATATATGGCAGAGATTTTAGAATGCTCTCTGGCAGGAAGTTATGCAAAAGCAGAGAAGTCACTGCAGGGAAATACATCTTCTCTAAAAAAAAAATCCAGTACTGAGAGAAATGCACTTTGTCAGCATCACATGGCAATGTCCTTATAAACACCCTTGATTTTGGAATCTCTTAAATTTACACTTTCTGGCATCAATATTCTGATCCCACAGATCTGTTTGGACAAAGATGACAAATGGTTACTTAATTAAACTGAAGAATTGACCAAGTGTACCTGCAGTGAAATAGATTAGTAGAACTGCTGCTAAATCAGCAGCAAAGCCGACTCAAGTTTACCAGTGAACAGCAATACATTTCAAAAGTTTAGGAAGAGAAAGAGATACTCAGGAGTCCTTGGGGATCACTGAATTATTCAGTGTTGCCTTCTGAGTAAGGCTGATGCTGCATCACTTGGCTGCTTCTGTACCAAATCCAGTAACTGGTATTTCACTGGAGCATGTGAAGGTGTCACATATTGATTTAAAGATTTCAAGAGATGAAGAATTTACCCCCTCTCTTGGCAAGTTATCTCCCTGTTTTCATTTTCAATTTAAATTTAACCTCAATTCAGCTTCTTGTTAGAGGGGAGTTTGTATGCATTCTTCAGCAATATTTAAAGTTGGTTTAGTACCTGCCACCAATTAAATCTGAATTAATATTTCTTTTAAGCATGAGAGCTGCGTTTCTTTCAGTTTCCCATTGCAACACATTTTATAGCATTATCTTCATAATTTGTATGGCTTTTTTTTCCTGTGCACTCTCCAGATTTTATAGGTTTCTCAGCTGTAAGTTTCTCATGTCATTGTGATATTAAACAAATTAATCTTACAAACACAGCTCTGCTCCTGTCATCATTGTAGAACTGCCATGTCCCACAGCAAACTCATGTTCAGTGCTGTTTCCATTAAGATCCTTAAATCCATTTCTGAAACTGCCTTCCAGTTGGATGGTTCCTAATGCTCATAAGCTGTATTTCACTTGTGTTGTATCTAGAAATCATTAGAAAAACTAGATATGAAAAATAGTTAGAGTAACCCTTATTATTTCATGCCACATCAATGCAAACTGGCCTGGCAAAAATTACCTGGCATATGGCCATATTGATTAGAATCAAGTTACCTGTTCATACTGGCTCAACTGAGGCTGGTTTCACTTTGTGACACACAAAGTTAAATGATCCCCTCTTGCCTTCCATAGCTCCACTACAAATATGAACAGATTTTTGTTAAATAACATTAGTTGCACTTGCCCCTTTAGCCATATTTGCAGCATCATGCCCTCTGTCACATATTCTATTCTCCAGGCCTGCAAGGATCTTTTATAATACTTATTTCAAGCCAGCTTTGGGCTCAAAAATGCCACAGATAAAAATACTGGACTGCCTCAGCAGCAGTCAATCCTAGTTTGGATGGTTCCAGCTCTAGCACTCAATATCTGTGCCAAAGCCAGCTATAGCACGAACTGATTCTGGCCAGCAGAGCACATCTGGGGCTCATTAAGGGCTGCAAAGGGCAATAAATCTGACAGGGTATCCTCTAACACAATCAATATTTTCAAATAATATTTTCTGAAACAAAAAAACAATGCCCAAAAAGCCAAACCTCACTTTATACCGGGCACAATATTGTCTATTCCCTTTCCTGCTCTGCTAGCTGAATCCCACATCAAACTTTCTCATTATTTGCCCTCTGCTATCAAAGGAGCTGAGCTGGGCTCACCAAGGTCATCTTGTTTTGCCTCTCTCTGTGTCACTCTCCTCTAGATTCAAAAGTTTGCTTATTGCTCAAAATTAAAAGTTAGCAAGAGAAAGCTGGGCACTTCACACAGATCTTTTGCTTATCTGGTGCTGTTTAGGCATGCTGGGGTTTATTTTTTATTCTTTATGGCTGCTGGTTTTCATCTTTCATGGCTGTTTGTGAGGGCTGGAAAATGCTTCTGCATTCCTCTGATGCTTGATTACATCATCCTGATTCTCTTTAAACACAAAAGAGAACTACTGAGTATTTCTGCTGTTCCTGAATCATTAAGACTTTCATCATCTTCTGCTAAGCAAGTGAGCCATCCTATTCTTAGAAATTATTTTATTGCTGTTACCCTTTAAAATGCCTTACTGTCCTTAGGCTGCAAGGTAGGGGTTTCTTTTGCTCCCTTTCAAGGCTTTCCCTTCTTCATATTTCCACAGGCTCTATTTTACATAATTGCTGCCTCCTTCCTCTTCTCCTCTTCCCCATTTATCTGATATATTTTTAATAGCTGCCTTTGCTTCCTCACTTAATAAGGAGGTGCTGCTAACCGAAGATATCCTCACTCATTATTATGAAATTGTGGTTTTTTAGTCATCTAGTAAAGTTTCCTCAAGTAATTTCCAGTTTTCATTCACATTTTCCTGTCTAGATCTCACAACTTCTGTCTGAGCTTCTCTTCCCAAACACATCCATTCATCATTTTCTTGGTTGCTTTGCAAAATAGGCCATGGGGAGCATCTTGCACAAGACTAGACAGAGATGGAGAAAACAGACTAGAAAGTAAATCTTGTGTCTTTCCTTAGATGAGGTAGAAGATGGAAAATTCTTCATTTAATATTCTAACAAGAAAAACGAGATTATTTTCAATGTCTCTTCAGAATATGCTGGACTAGGTTTCAGGTCCTGTTCTCATTTAGTCTAATTACAGAGTCACTACCTGGAATTATTAAGTTTGCACAGGCAGTCTCTTTTCTAGGAATTAACCAGCTCTACTCAGTTTGAAAATTATTGGAAATATGTTTCAGGCATTATTACCAAAGAAAAGAGAGGCTACTGGGAAAATGAGATTAGAAAGTCTAGAAGTTTAAATAAACACTAAAATACCAAGTACTTACTCATTCCTATTAAACTTTTCAGAATCTTGTGCTTTATAAACAGCAGGGATAATTTAATGTGCTCTTAGTCCAGCTGTGTTGCACTTGGGATCCTGAGGGAAAGCACTAAGGCATAGCATCAACTTCTCAGATTTTGGGAGTACCTTGGTGAAAGATGGAAAATGTGTAGTGTCCCCTAAAAAACTGAGAACAGATGAATGGAGTTGCCTCATTGAAGCTCCTCCTTCCTGTTACATGCTGGGTTTGAGAATTCTAAGGAAGCAAGGGACAAGTGTACATGATGATGCAAGAGTTCACCAGAACTAAAAGTGCTGATGATTATGAAATTAGTCTTGGTCACAATTGAGCACTGATTAAGCAAAAATTTGGTAGGAATATAAAGCTACTTCTTGGTAGATTTTTGTTGTTGTTTTTGTTTTGTTTGAGGGCAAGTATGATAACACACAACAAAAGGAGCATCCAGCTGTGCATAAGCAAACTCCTAAAGAGCTTTTCTGGCTTTGTTTTCTGGGTGGTGGGGATTTTTTGTTTTGTTGGTTTTGTGGTTTTTTTTTTTTTTAATTTCCTCCTTAAATGCAGTTGTCTGCAATAGCATTAGGGAAGAGGAAGAAAGGAAGAGAACTTTTGGGAAAATAGTCTTCTTAATAAACATTATAGATATTATAATATCCAACATTACAGCTATTTAGTTGATTTTAATGCTGCTATTTGTGGGGAAATAAAATAGTGCACAAACCAGGTAAAAATGGCTAGTAGCCAGGAAAAATTAGAAACACAGCAGAAGGAATGTGGGGTTTGGGGTATGCAGTAAACACAGATCTGTCAGGAGGAAAATGACAATTGTCAACCTCAGGAAAAGAATTCCTCATCCCAGGTGTGCTACTGTTACTGTATAACTGATGCAAGGGCTGAGTTTTGTGTTTCATGTATAATGCAACAGGAGAAGTAATTCCAGTGCAGGGATAAAAAAGTTGATTGTTTTCCATCAACCCCAGCCTCCTTTCTTAGCTCATTTTAAAGTTTTAAATCTCTTTCCAGACTGAAATAACACCCACATAGTCCTATCCCCACTGGAGTTCAATTTAGTTATCTTGGAAACATGATGATGAAATGATGCTGCAACTATTTCTCAGTTATAGTGAAACCAAGAAAGTTTTATGAGAAGAAAAAAAAAAAAAGGTTTAACTGGGGCAGAGAATAGAACTAGCTACTAAATATTTTACTGCAGAAAGAGATCTGGAACATACACAATTTGGAGCAGCAGATTTGGTTTTCTGTGCTGTTGTCAATTCTTTTTTAAAAATTGGGTCACTTTTTCAAGGAAACCTTAGTAACTGGCATATGTTGATATTATACACTGCAGCTTGAAAGAAAAGTGCTTTTTAACAGCAGCATCTCCCATCCTATGTCTATTGTTTCTCAGCAAACAACAGAAGATTTGTCAAATTGGAGTGGCTGTATTTAGTCTCATGTTTACACTTCTCTGCAGTTGAATGCTAAATTAGAGTTGTCACATTGTCATAATTCTCTAAGCTTACCTGTTTTGGTTTTTTTTTCCTACTCAGTGTTCCTTTATATGTTCCTTCAAATTATGGGAAAATTTACTTTGAGCATAACAATTTGAGTTTTTCCTGTCTTCTTCTTCAGAAATATAAATCTAGGGATAGAGAGATGTAGACATATCTATGCAAGGTGTATGTGTTGGTCCTTACAAACCAAAAAACCAAGAGCAGGAGCTGTGGCTGACTGTAGAACATTGCTCTCTCCTCAGTCTAATACAGATTTATCCTTACTTAACCTTTGACATCCATCTCTAAAACACACCTTTGAGATCTCTAAGTGAAAATATAACCTCTGATGGTGATCAAACATTGCAGTAGGCTGCTCAGAGAGGTTTTGGAGACTCCACCCATTTAACACTTTAGTGATATGACCCTGAGGTATCTCCACACTTGGCTGAGTTTTGAGCAGAGGGTTGGACCTGGTGACCTCCAAGGGTGACTGCTTGCTTTAGCAGCAATGAATCCCATCCCCAGCATCTCCACTGGCAAGTGGGAAGTGGTGCTGGGCTCACAGATCCACTGCTGGTGATGCCTGCAGGGACCCTGGAGCTTGGCAAGGTCAGGACTGACAGCACAAGTGCAGGGAGAGCTCATGTGGGAGGCAGTGCTGATGGATGCTGAAATCTCCAAATATGCATGCTGCTGCTCCGAGGGGAGGATTGCTCTTCCATCAGACTGGCCACAGAGGCAGCCTCCCCTCGACAGAAATACTGCTCTTGAGTACGTGAAATAATTATGAGATGAACATGAATTGAAAGTGCACTTCCTCTTGACCTACTTCCCAGGCAGAGAAGCACAGCTTGATGCCCTCCTGTTTGGAGAGGTAAAATTATCTCTGCATTCCCTGGGCTCCACACATGCCTCTATTGTTTGGTACCAACCACATGGCTCATTATCGTGCCTACTACGCAGTCTCTCATAATGATTTCCTTCCCTCTCCTGTCAACACCCAGCTGACTAACCAAACTGGTTTCTGGGCAGAGAATGGACCTGTTTACCCCATCAATAAATACACCTCTTTTTTGTTTGCACTGTGAAGGTAAACATGCACAATGACAGTGTAAGCTGGCCTTGGGAAAGTGGCTGGTCATTCTGAGGTGCTCCAGGACTGCAGGCATCAGATTCCTTCCTTGTTTAGGGAGCAGAGCTTTTCTGCTCAAAGCCTGTGGGATGCAGCTTTTTACTCCACCACAAAATCAATTACATGTTCCATTAATGCCAGTGAGGTCTGGCTGGGCCCTGAGTCTCCATGGATAAATCCTGCAGCAGCTCAAGGGTTAGGGCAGGACAGTGGTGCCAATTTTGTGACAATCTCTTGGCATAAAGGATGTAAGGTCCAGAAATAGAGCTTTTGACACAGGGGCCTTCCTGTCTCTTTAGAGAGGTCTGTGGCTCTTATTCAGGTGTCTAAGTAGGGAGGATGCTCCAGCACAACTTGTGCTGGCATTTCAAAGCTATCAACTGTGCTGACACTGCATAGCTCTTTCATAAAAAAAAAAAAAAAAAGTTTGAATGAGGAGAAGCTGCTGGGATTTTCTGCCCTGAATATGTTTCCAAGAAAAAAAAAAAAAAGAGTTCATATAGGGGTTAGTTTTTTTTTTGTATTTATTATAACTGACATCTGTCTATACCAAGCTGTACTGCAAGCAGTAGAATGCAAGTGGTGACTAAGTGATATTTTAATTAATCCATAACCTCAATAAACCACATGGAGACAAGTGATAGGATGGTGCATAAATTGCCAGAACAAAATCTCCATTCCAACTTCCCAGGCAAAAGTTTATAGGCTTGTTAGTGGAAATCATCTGCTAGGAAAGAATCTGATCATGGGTTGTGCATGATAATAATTATTAGATAATAACTATTTCTGCAAACTTCACCCAGGATGAATTGTGAATCAGGGTACATGAATCACCTGCCAAGCCCTCCAGTGCATCAGTGATAAGAGAACACAAATTCAGAGGTGCAGGTGCCAAATCAGCAGCTGGAGTGGAGCTGACAGCACAGCTAGAGACAGTGACCACTCCTGAATTCTCTCCTGGCCACAGTTTGGATGTTTAGTCTCACTTTCCACATCAAGATGTGACACACCTGAGTGGTGTGACCTCTGTGACAGATCTGGATGTCCATCTGAGCTCTCTTGCCTTCTCAGCTGTGATAATTTCATTCTGTTTGGGCATCTAGAGTTGCTCATATAATCTCAGACATCACTAACCAATCTCACAACAACCAGGTGTGTCCAATAACCAACTGTAGTTCTAGATTTATCTTATCTCAGGTTGTGTGTGCATGTGGTTTTGGTTTTTGGGGGGATTTTTTTTTCCCTCCAATGTACTGATGTAATATTCTTCCTCCCAAAGACAGTTCTGGTAACAGAATCATAGGATACTGAACAGGGAAATTCCTTGTTTGAGATTAATTCAAAGAAACTGATTCAAAGGCATTATTTTGGTTGTCAAAGCAAGCATAGCTTAAACTGAACTGGGCTCTGATTCTCTTAATTTATTTTTACAGTCTAATTAAATTAATCTTAACTAATTAATTACACTAGAGAAGATCGCCTCAAATCCACACAAATGCTGAAAGCATGCCAAATCCAAAGCCAGAAGGAATTATTAATCAGCACCCTTGGACAGACAGCTACACCCCGGGGCTGCCCACTCAATTCCAGCTCCAGTGGATCTTCCTTCCCCCCAGCTTTCAGCAGGAGCACAGCTGGCCATGGAGCCAGGCACACACCAACAGGAACTGCAGGCTAAAGGCCATTCCGTGGCCATTTGCTTAAATGTTGTTTTGGCTTCCCCCATGCAAAGCACTTCCTGTGACACTTTACAAATGTCAGCATAATGAAGCCTGCAGTTCATTTCCATCCACCTCCTTCCAAGTGACTGGTAAGGCCTCAGACTGTAAAATTTTCCAGCACTGCTGCCTGAGCAAGGTACTGTGGTTGAGAAGTTCCCTCTGGTTATATCAGAAGTTCCAGACCTGTTAGGCTCATTAAAAGGACCAATATTTATCTTAATGGTTAGGAGAGACCAGTGTTAATTTTGAAGTGGGAGATTTATACGTCAGTTATTGCTCCCATGAGTCAGGAATGCAGCAAGGTCTGATGTCCTGCTGCTGTGCTCAGGGACAAACCCAGCCAGGACACCCTGGCTCCAGTGGCCAGGCAGGAACCAGGAACCTGCCACCCCATCTTCCTCCCCACACCTCTGCAGAGCTTCTCACAGCCACAGCTTCAGCCACACGAGCTTCCCTAGGAACCCATGAAGGCTTGCTAACTCATTCCTATCCAAAATCTCAAGCCCTCAACACTTTTGGAAGCATCAAACCCCATTTCCTGGCTCACTTAAACTATCTCATCATGAGATGTGGTACCCTCAGCCTTTCTGTCCGTGACCTGGGTTAGAAAGTGATGGTGTAGGTTCCTTTTCCTGCCAGATCTGGGACAAGCAGACCTTCACCATTTAAGGTTATAAAGGAACATTTCTTTCACAGCACAATTGCTCTAAATCATTGCTTTAAAAACTTCATTCTCCTATTTCAGTTTATGCTTGCTTGCATTCTGTGCACTATCAGCCAGTGAGGTTGCACAGAATGTAGGTTAAGGCAAATTTTATTTCTAAACCACTCTGTAATCTGATCTCTAATATTCCTTTTACATAGAACTGAACAGCCACAGCATCAGCTGCATGGGAATCCGAGCTCAAAACATAAAACCTCTCCAAGCCCTACTGCAGTGTCCTTCCTGCAGTGCAGGAAAGAAAAATTGAAGACTTCAGGGGGCTAAAATTGACATTCAGGACATGTAGTGTTAAAGCAGGAGAGACAGTTTTAACTGAGGAGAAATTTTATGGGAAGAATGTGTGTCACATGGTTTGGATCCAATATTCAAAAGGACACAATATAGGGCTACAACTACCATTAAAAAATATATCACATTTAATAACAGCCAGTTCTACATCCATGACAAACTCCTGAAGTAGCTCTTTTTACAGTTCCCCTCCCAAGCTTTGTTGTAAATAACATTCACTGTTACCTTCCAGTCACTACCTAGCTCAGGGTCTTGTGTATTATTTAAAATGCAATACAAAAGCATAACATTAAAACAAAATTGATATTTAATAGAAAATTAATAGAAGGAAAATTAGGAAGAGCTCTACAGTTGCTGCATTTCTTTTAGTGTTTTACTGTTTTTCCTGCACTATCTTCTTTGAAGACCAAAGAGTTTTGCTTTCTGAACTCTCTGCCCTTAGACTTCAATCCCTGCTGTGCAGCTGCTCAGAAAAGTTTCCAAATTATTCAATGCACTTTTGCAATACCTCCTAACCTGGAATGCCTGTCTAGAAGGCATATAACCCTTTTTAGTCATACTTATATCCAAATTCATAATCCACCAGAAAAAAAATTGTTAGTATATTAACAGAGGCTCAAGATAAAAAAAGTGGTGCTTTCAGGACCACACTTTGGGAGTACAATTTAATTTAACATTGAGAACTTAGGCTGAGATGGACAAAGATAAATGTTTTAATTGTTTAACTTTCATTGAACTCAGTGAAGTCGGACAGGGAAGTCTCAGTACCATTTTTCCAGAGTGGGGGACATTACTTCCCAGCAGCTGTTTCACTTCTGATCTCTGCCCAACAGCAATTCAGAATTTATGTTTAAAGCACTGATATACCAGTGACCATTTTTATAACCCATTAAATGACTGCCCTGAACTTAGCATGCCTAACTCTTACAGCACTATCAAGCTGGACTGAAGGATGGGAAGAAAAAGCAAAAACAATTTCATCCTATGAATCCTTCTGTCAATATAACAAGCTATAAACCAAAACAACAGAATGACCCCACCCTTGAAAGAACTCCAGGAAGACAATGGGAAGCCAAACTTAATATTTTTAATTACCAATGAAAATCTTCCATTCTATCATTCTATAACCACCTTAAACCTCCCCCATGAGCTTTATTGTACTTTACACTAAGGCAGGGCCTTGGCCAGCCTTCAAATTATTAAACTCTTATAAAGCAACACAGCACTGAACCCCTTAATTTCAGATTTTCCTCCTGTATGCAGGGGTTTGAGTGCATGTTGTGTTGCATTTTTCTTTTGCTCTGAACATAAGAAGGGCTCCCTTGGTGACCCAGTTAACAAGTAATATGCCTCATCCAACTCCGTATCTAATGAAATAATTTCACACCCCCCTCTCTTTTTTTAGCTTAGTCTATTCTCACACCTCCAGTTTTACAAACTAGAAGCTTTTTTCTCTTTTTTTTCTGTGTGTGCCTTTTGTTGTGAGGCAATTCCACCTCAAGATTTTGTCTGCTTCAGGTTTCTGTCTCATATGGCCAAAAATACAGGTGCTGGCACAAAACCCATCTGGATTTTCCTGTTGGTTCAGAGTCATGTAACTTCAATTAAGAGCAGCAAGACTGCAGAGAAACCTGAACATTTCCTGTGCATAATCATCCCCAAAACAATATCTGTGTCCCCTCAAACAAAAGACACAGAATGTACCAATGAAAGAGAAAAATTGGAAAGGAATAGGCAGAGGGGGGGATTTTTTGGTTCCAACAGTGAGCAAGGAGTCAGGAAGCTGCAGTCTGAGGGAAGGGAGGCAATGCTGCATCTGTCAGGAAACTGGAGCAGATTCTGGGTTACTTCTGTTGCAGGCTGCCTGTGTGCTCTCAGGCAAGTCTGTGCCTGTCACAACAGGACATCCATGATGTGATGAGGTGTCTGGGTGCCACTTGATTCTGAAAATAGAAACATCCCCTCCCTATGGGACGTGTCCCCTGCCTCTGCAACTGTGGTAATTCCTTCTTGACCTAACTACAGTGACAATTCTTCCTGAGGGGTGAGAGGAGCAAAGAGCTGTTGTGCTGATCACTTTACCTGCTTACAGGCTCAGAGGGATGAAAGCTCAGCCTGGCTGCTCAGAAGGGAGCACCTCGAGGCCTCTGAGGCATTTCACTGAGTGATTTCATGGCTTTGTAAAGGTTTCCCACCAGGCTGGCAGACCCTTTCAGAGCTACCACTTCCTTATTCAAGATCTGTCTTGCATAGATGAGTCTCTCTTCTTAGTCCCCTCTAGAGAGTGCCTGAGAAGGAGATGAGGCAGCTCTCTGTGGCAGGGGCCCATGGTCCCCTCCCCAAGGCACAGTGGTGTGTGCATATGAGAGACCAGGACCCCCAAATCCCACTGCTCATGGATGCAGGGCCACCAGCTCTGTCACAACCCTCAATCACATTTTTCCTGCTTTCCACCTGGATTCACACAGCTTCCTTCCTGTGGCGAGCACTCAAAGGGTGGCCAGGGGCACGTAAAGTTCAAAAAGTGCAGATGAACCTGAGCCCTGGGGTGAGGTTTACCTGGGAAATGCTGCAGGATATAAATCACCCTGGGAATGAGAAAAATCACCTCCCTGATTTCGTCAGCTTCAGGGGCTTCCCTGCATGACAAATTCAGTCCTGGTGGATTATGTTCATAACACAGGACATATTGTACTTCTACAGGAGATCTTACCCATCTCTCTCTTCCCCTCCCCATCACCCACAAGAGGATCCGTGTTAATTCACAGAGAGGAAAAACTAAAATCCAGGGAAAGCAATTAGGATGCCCTGAGCCACATGGAAATTGACAAATTAACCTTGGGCTAGGCTACCTCACATGAAAAGTAACATCAGGCCAGGGCTGGAGCAGTTCTAAATGCAGAGTTACAGCTCACGAGGGACCATTGCTATATGCTTGTCCCATTCTAAGATTTTTCTCTTCCCCTCCTCAAACATCTGCTACAAACCACAGTCAGAGGGGAACTGGACCTCTTGTCTGATCCAGTACAGCTGTTACTATGTTCTCTCAGTTTTAGAAATCAACCTGACCCCTCAACATTGGATGCAAACACGCTTAGACTTGGAGGGTGTTCAGTTTTAGGACCTTGCTTTATGAATGTTTTGTATTAAAATGATTTATATGAACACATTTGCTCTTTGGATCTGGCAGCAGCCTGCAATCAGACCCAACTTTTCTTAATATTTTGGGCCATAAGCCATCCAGCTTGGGGATTTATTCATCTTAACATGTTTAGCTTTGTAAGCACAATGCAGTAGTTAGTGTTGTGCCTCCCGGCTGCTCTTCCATTTTTTATAAACTCATTTTCTCTGCTAACCTACTTTGATTTTTTTCTTCTGAAGCTGTTTTTAGTCTTCCCCTGCCCCTTTTCTTTTTACTCTTCCCCTGCCCCCTCGTTTTTTTTCCTACCCCAAAACACTAGGATAAAACACTAATGACTTGAATAGGCTCCAGCTTCTAAATCCTGACTTTGAAAATAATTGTTCTCACTAATCCTTTTGAGTGCACTCCCAATTCCATATATTCAAAGAGCTGTCCCCCCCTCCCCACACACACACACCAGATTGCTCCTGTTCAACAATCAGAGATCATGCATCAGCACATTGTGGTTGCTGGTGCCAAGAAGTTCTTGAGCTCCAAACTGCTCCTAATCTATGGATGAAGGTTCCTCCAGCACTGGCACCACCCTTCCCACCTTGTCCTCATCCTAACTACCTGGAAAAGAAAAGTTATCTTGTATTCCAGCTCAGCCCTGCAGCCTGCCAGTCGATTCCTGGATCCCTTCAATGCAGTATCATAAACATACTTAACGAGGGAGTTTAATATAGGTTTGGTAAGACAGTTATTTGAATGATACATAATTTATGGTGCCCTGTAGCACAGGAAGCCCTAAGTGGCGTCAGAGTGAACAGATTCAAGAAACTTGCCAGACAGCAAAGGGGGAGAGGAGTGGGGAGGACAAGGAGACAGCAACCCAGGGAAGGAGGTGCATGAGGCAGAAGAGCTCGATAGGAGGAAAAGGCGTGAAAGACAGACAAGGGAAAAGGCACAGGGCGAGAAAGGAATGGGAAGGGAGAGAATAAAGGCAGAGAGGAGGAGCTGAACTGAAGGCAGAAGGGATGAATAAGAGATGAGAAGCACGGAAAGGCAGCGATGGAGATCAGAGCACAGCCTCGGTGCGACACGCGGGTCCCTGCGGGCTGCGAGTGCCGCAGCCGGGCGGGGAGAGAGGGCAGGGCACGGAGAGAGCCCGACCCTCCTGGGGCTCCTCTGACCTCTCATTCACCCCGATTCCCCTGCAGCCACCGCTTCCCATCCCGCTCCTCCACTCTTCCAGCCACCGCTTCCCATCCCGCTCCCGACCTTGCCAGCCCCACACCAGGTTGGGTTTGGCTGACAGCATCCTGCTCATTCCAGGAGCTGCAGCCAGAGCAGAGAGCACTGGAGTTATCCTTTTAGCTGGGGATACTGCCAGCAGAGCCTGTCCAGTCTCATCCTGGAGTCACAAAGGTGTCCTCCTTTGGCATCCCTTGGCTCAAGGATGAGGCTCCCAAATGCTGCACTGTGGTGACCTCTCTGCCCAAGAGTCCTCACCAGGTTTACTTGCAGGTGTGAGATGAAACACAGGAGGATTTCCAAAGCAAATGGAAAGACCGAGTTTGGTAAACCACAGAACACAAATAGTGCTTGTCGAGCCCACAGAATTTGTGTCTGCCACTTCCTAGGCTTCCACTTCTGAGGAGGCACTGGCTCTGAGCTCCTGGAAGTCATTTTTTGGCTGCAGAACTCTCATCCAAACAGTGCCAATGGGTTCTTTGTTAAACTCAGCAGTGACCTGTCACAGAAGTGTAAGGACACCTCAGAGACAGATCTCCATCAGGACCAGTCTGATACACGGGGACAGATACTAGGAAAGCACCTCTGATTTATTTTCTGGGATTTATGCAATATGAACTGAAGGCAACAGCACTTGGCTCCGAGCAGGACCCCTGGTGAGCAGAACAGATGGCTATATTAAAAGGAAAAAAAACCCTAAGCACAACTGGACTAGCCAAGAGCCTCCACAGAGGCTGAGGAGGGAGAACTGGCCCTGAGCACTCAGTTTTCCTTCCACCTGCAGTATCCATGATGAGGTTTACCATTACTTCTGTTGGTGGACAGCAGCCAGGATCATTGCTGTTGTGCCAAACTGGAGAAAAACAGCCTTTGTCTCACCAAGTTCACAGTATAGTTAGCATTGGCCAAAGTGTTCTTTGGGTGTCCCTTCCCTTGCACACGTGTGGCTGTGCACAGACCCATGAACTGACACCCAAAACCCTGCAAGGGAATCCCAACACATCAGGTGTCTGGTCATCCCCACTCTTCCCAGTGCTGCTGCTCTCTCTGTCTGGGCAGGCTAAAAATGTTGAAATGTGACTGGGACAGGAGCTGCAGGGAATAACCCTCCCTGTTGAAGAAGAGCAGCTAATAACTGTGCCTTTAGAAGCAGAAGCATGGATTGAGGGCCAGGCTTTAATCCCTCTGCTTTCTGCTCACAAAAAAGGGACTGTGCTCCCCTCCTGCCCTGTAAGGTGACCTGTCAGTGTGCTTTCACCTCCATCAGCCAGTGCTCACAAAGTATTTCTAAAGCTGCTGACTGGCCAATGCTGGGGAAACATTCCCTGGGTTTTCCCTGGTGCTGTCCCCCATGGTGGCTGTCTCTGCACTCACCCCTCTGAGAGCACGGCCTACATTTGTGTCTGTTTTCTTTGGCATTCTCCAGCATTTCCCTTGGAAGGAATGGCCAATAATGCAGTTCATACTCAGACATCACCCTCTGACAGAGTGCTCACATCACATAATGATTATAATTCTCATTCTTGGGAGCCTCATGCTGCTCCACTGCCTCTTTCAGGCTGTTCTCCTCTGGAAATAGGGTCACAAAACCCACAAAGTACACAGAGATTTGCAACTAGATCTGCTCTCTAAGTCTTTTTTCCCCTAATCTAAAAAATGTGACAAGTAAACTGCAGGTTTTCTAGAAATTTAGAAAGAAGAAGAAAATTTAGAGGTTTGTGCTCTCCTTGACCCAAAATCTGCCAGCTTTGAAAGAAATATTTAGATGAAGCTCCTCCAAAAGTTTACAGAAGAGAGTAGCTATCTCTTGTAAAAATAAATGCACAAAGACCCCAAAAATTTCTCTTGAAAACTCATTTTAGTGGAAATTTTTCAGGTAGTTTCAGTAAACTGTGGAGCTCAGCATAACCTCTGGTACCAGAGCCTGGTTTCACAGGCCTGGGTACCTGAGAATTCCCTACAGCAGAACCAGAGGACAAGTTGAAAAAGGAAAAAATCTGTTCTTTTCTTGCAGTGATAGTGATCCTTCTTTCCATAAGAATTCCTATAAATATTAAAAAAATAGAAATGGGAGTTAAATATCTGTGTGTGAGCACACTTTTGAGTAAGAATTAAGGCTCTGACATAGAAAACATAGATGGGTGCCTCACTCCCATGAGAGGATCTGTATTGCTGTGCCACACTTACACAAGAGAAAAAGGAAAGAGGATTTGCCTGGGGCAGACTGAAGCCAGCAGGGTCCTTGCAGGGAGAGAATCTGTCTCATAGGGAAAGATAAAACATCCAGAAATGGGACACAGGAAAGTGGCTCCAGCACTGATGTATGACTGGGACAGAGTTGTTCACATCCTAATTTTTCTACTTTTATAAAGTGGGCAATAGTGATAGAGCCCCCTCTTGAGAAAGTGCTGTTTCCAGATGTGCTGGCTCTGCAGCAATGCTTTGAAGATGGGCTTGGTGTCTGACTGCCAGACCCAGCTCTTTGACACATTGCCCAGAAGAAAAGGCAATGATCTCCACTTTCCTAAGGGGAATCCTTTCAAAGTGACTAGAAAGTCACCAGCTCTAGCCTGATGGCATAAATCACTTTGGTGAGCCTTCAGGTGTGTCCTGTGACTCCACTTTGGGCTCTGTTTCCTGAAAGGGAGTCATTGAATCTCAGTGAAACCACATAGCCTCCAACAGTTGTCTGGGCAATCCTCCTACAGGGAAACCCAAGCTGCTTGTGAATCAGCTCTTGGGCTGCAGGAGTTTACAGCACTGAACTTTAAAGAAAGCAAAAGCAGAAACAGTCTTTGGAAAGCTTTGTGTACATTCTGGCAGCTCAAAAAAAAAAAAGCATCACAGCCGTTCATTCACACCCCACAAACAGTGGTTCATTGGTGACAGTTCTGGCACTGGCATCCCAAGCAAATCCATCCTCCAGCATTAATCCAAATGCCAGGTCTCTGAAGGTTCCTTGTTTGTTTAAGCCTCTCCTTATTTGAGACATCAGGCTTCCATTCTTAGCTGCTGGACTAGATGGAACATTGAGGGCCAAATCCATAAAAAAACCTGGATCTCTGTAACTTTTCCTTGCATCATGAGGAGTCATGTGCCATGTGCTGGAGCATGTCGAGAGAAGGGAAGGGACTAGAGCACAGATCTGATGAGGAGTGGCTGAGTGAGCTGTGGGTGCTCAGCCTGGGGAAGAAAAGGCTCAGGAGGAACATTATTGCTTCCTACAACTGCCTGAGAGGAGGCTGGAGCCAGCTGGGTGTTTGGGGGCTGCCCATCACAAATCTTAAGCTACCCAGATTCAAGTTTAGTGTCCAACTTCCATCATCCATTATTATCCTTTTGGAGATCCTTCTGAATCTGCTTGGGCTGAAAGAACTTTGAATCTGGAGTCACACCTTTTCCATTGTGAAGGTTTCCCAGTTCCAGTTACTCCAGACAGGAGAGCCTGTGTTTTCATGTCCCAGTTGGGAACATGCCACCACACTCATCCATGTGAAAGCTGTCTATGTTCACTGCCTGGTCATCTGGCACACAGATCTCAGGACATTGCAACTCTGCCCCATTTCACACTCCAGCTAAAGGAATATGAGGGCAGCTCAAAAGAAGGATGTGTTTTCATTCAACAACAGCTCCTGATTTGCCTTTTTTTTTTTAATTCTATTTTTCTCCACTTAGGCAGCCACAAACAGATGTCTCAGCCTCCTGGTACCAGTCACTCATTTAACAGCAGCTCTGCCCTGTTTGTACAGCACCGTTGTTCTCACACCCTTAACTCATCATTACACAGAGATAATGCTCAGCCTTGTGATGCTGCAAGGAGGGGCTGATTCCTCAGGAATAAGGAAAACAGCACACGAGAGGGATCGAATCGCCAACCCTGCACCATTTGGTGTTGGTTCCTCTCTTTCAACAGGATCACATGTTTTAAAATATCTAACGGGGAGCAGTCCCTCAATACAGGTCTTTAAAATGTGTTCACAGAACATGACCTTTTGCTGGTCTCCTTTCTTCAAGATGCCTCTATTCTACCTCTGACACCAAACTATAATATTTAATCTCAATTTACATGTAGCCTTGGAGTTTTTACCAGTTCTTTAGACTTCTACCTTTACCTCCTCCCAGCATCTTTTACCTTCTACACCTTCCACAGCAAGAAACACAGGCTTTGCAAAGGAGCCACATAACCACAGGAATGTCACTGTCAGAAACTGTAAGAACTAAATGCTTTGAGCTATCATATGAAAAAAACCCAACCAAACCAATAATCCTTTCCTACCCCAAGCTAGCCCTTGTTAGGGATCACAGTTCACCAATAGTTCAGAACAAAAACAGCCTTTCCTGTTGACTTTTTCATGCAGGTCTTTGTCACATCAGGGTGACCACCAGACCAGGGCCACAACCCCCTTCCAAAATTGAGCCCCAATTTCAGCATCACACACACCCCACACACACTGCTCTCCCGCTTCCAAAATTGAGCCCCAATTTCAGCATCACACACCCCATATACACCACTCTCCCAGGATCACTGGCTTTGTTCATGCTCTCCCAAAGCAAAGAAAGCCACTCTTGCCCTAAGAGACCCAAGGTCACAGCATAACACAGGAGCCATGACCCTTCCCTAGTGACCTGCCTGGAGTATAGAGGAAAAATTACATTTTCTACTTTTTCTGGTACAAAAGGAATAAAACAGAATTCACCGCTGAATGTAGACACTTCCAGAGCACACCCAAAGAAATCTCTTCACCTTCCCTGAGCAAAAGAGAGGCAGAGGCTGGCCCTTACCCCTGGTTCTAAAGGGTAACCCATCAGCTGATGGGTTTCTGATGCACTGGGGTAAGGCTGCTGGTCTTACTGCAGCTGACAGGAGGCTGATTACTCAGAACTGGAGCCTCTCTGCTATATACAAGTGCTGGTTTTCTTTCTTTTTAAGAAAGAAGAGCACAGTTTGTTGCAGATACATCTAAATCTCTTGTAACTGTTGCCTTTGCTAATGGTTTATTACCAGCTTGTGATGCTCAAGGTGAATAGAAAAATATCATCCACTTTTTTTTTTTTTCAATCACTTAGGTCAAGAGAGCAACAGGTGAACTCACTTAACATTGGATGGCTAAAAGCAGCCAAATTACCTACACATTGCAATTAGGTTAAGGGCAACCAGCTGAATTGGCTTTTGTAAACAGCTGTTTCTTTTGACTGCCAAAAAACCTGCCTGAATGACTAATTAAGGTTAGGTGTGATGGATCCCACCCCTTGTCTTGTTGCATTTCAGTGCTTGATGTTTTGGAGAAACCCCCTCCTTAGTTTCAGAAACAAACCCATGGACTATTTCATCTGCTTTAGCATCTTGTGTAAGACAGAAGCCAGCAAAAATTGTTCACAGGAGCTTTAAAGCTCAGCCACTGACAGTCATAGAATTATAGAATTGTTTATGTTGGAAAAGACCTTTAAGATCATCAACTCCAGTCACTAATCTAATACTGCTGAGGCCACCACTAATCCATGTCTCTAAGCACCACATCTGCATGTCTTTTGAATTCCTCCAGGGATGATGACTCAACCATTTCCCTGGGCAGCCTGCTCCAGTGTCTGACAAGCCTTTTGTCCAAGAGACATTTTTCCCAACATCCAGTCTAAACCTTCCCTGGTGCAGCTTGAGGCTTTTTCATCTTGTAACTTACTATTGTTTGTTACTGGGGAGAAGAGACTGCTCCCCACCTAGCTACAGCCTCCTTTCAGATAGTGTAGAGAGTGATAAGGTCCCTCCTGAGCCTCCTCCTCTGCAGGCTGAACCCCCCCAGCTCCCTCAGCTGTTCCCCACACGACTCACTCTGAAGACCCTTCACCAGCTCCATTGCCCGTCTCTGGAATTGCTCCAGCAGCTCAGTGTCCTTTTTGTGACAATCCCTTTTTGGGATTGTGAAGAGACAAGAACTGAACCCAGTGCTGAGTACAAGGGGACAATCAGTGCCCTGCTCTTGCTGGCCACACCATTCCTGATCCAGGCCAGGATGTCATTGGCCTTCTTGGCCACCTGGGCACACTGCTGGCTCATGTCCAGCTGGCATCTCTGGGTCCTTTTCCACCAGGCAGCCTTCCAGCCTCTCTTCCCCAAGTGTATAGTGCTTCTGTGGTGACCCAGGTGCAGGACCCAGCTCTTCATCTTGTTCACCCTCACACAAGTGGCCTCAGTCCCTTGATCCAGCCCCTGCAGAGCCTTTCCACCACCCAGCAGGTCAACACTCCCACCCTGCAAACTGAGGGTGCACTCCATCCTCTCCAGATGGAGATCCAGATCATTGGTAATGATACTAAACACAACACCCTAACCAAAGAGAAGATCTGTCTCTAATCCCCTGTAAATCTGAGTCTTGTGTGTGTCCTGAAGGAAGAGAATTTAATATTCCTTGCAAAATCCCTAGCTTTTGGATAATCTACATTATTGTAACTCTAGACAAGCTTGTTTTGCACAAAAATACCCGTTATTTTTTTAACCTTGCTGAGCTCTTGAACAGAGCAAGTATCTTGTGCCTATTAATTCCACGAGGCTACTGTGAGAGGAAACTGGGTGCTCTCAATACATTTAAAACATGCAACTTTGACTCTTTCCCAGGCTTTCTAGACAAACCCCAGGGAGAAGACAGCATCCCACTGGACACAGATGTGTCTGTTGGTTTAGCAATTGTACTGGTTTGAAAGCAAAACCAGTGAGAGACTCCAAGTCAGAAATATAATTTAGTAGGAAAAAAAGAAAAAAAAAATTATAATACATGCAATAGTACAAAAGAAAACCACTGACAGTCAGAATACAACCTGACATCCCGCTAGTTAGGGTGGTGGTAGCAGTCCAGATGGAGTGGTTGAAGTAGTGATCCTGTAGACAGGTCTGGTAGCTCTTGTCCCCTGGAATCCAGTGGGTAAGGGCTGCCTTGGTGTCCCAAATCTCAGTTTTTAACAAGGTAAGATATGTTTGGCTCCTCCCCCTGGGTGGAGCATCTCCCAATGGGATGATGTAATTTTATCAGCCATGCACTGGGACTCCATGGCTCATTAACAGGAGATATCTCCTGGAGGAAGGATGGGTTGTGGAAAAGATAAAGAACGCTGCCCCAGCTGGTTTTTAACAGCTGGCCCATTAACAGGAGATATCTCCTACAGAGATAAGGATCACTGCCCCACCTGGTTTCAGCAGGTGGTGATAGAATACACACTTCTGGGCACATCTTTACATTGGACAGCAACGCAGGTGATTCCTCCTGTCTCTGCAGGGCATGAATCCTCACCTCCGGATCAACGGGCCGATGAACATCAACCACTATGCCACCAAGAAGAGCGTGGCAGAGAGCATGCTGGATGTGGCACTCTTCATGGCCAACGTCACCCAGCTCAAAGCTGTGCTGGAGCAGGGGACGTCCTTCCAGTACTACGCCACCCTCATCGTGCTCATCAGCATCTCCCTCTTCTTCCAGGTGATGATTGGGATTCTCCTGATCATCACTGGTAAGGTGGCCACTGAGGCAGGGGGCTGCAGGGCCAGGGTGCCCTGTGGGCTGGTTGGTGTGGGGGTGGGAGGGAAAAGCCTCTTTCCCCAAACCATTCCCCTCTGGCTCCATCCAGGGCTGGATGTGGGTGGTTATGTTACTCAGAATAGTGGGTGGGTTGTTTTTTGTCTGCACATATCTGAGCACAACTCCTCCTTCACTTCCCCACTGCTGACCCCTGTCCCAGTGACAGAGTGGGGATTTGGCTAAGATGGGCCTCTTGCTGCCCCTGCTGTTGTGTGTTCCTTCATGCAGCTCTTGCACACACCACATTTTAGCTTGTATTTTATATCTTACTTCGTCTGGGACTTAGCAAAACATTTTAGGCAGAGGTATTCCCTACAGTAACCTCCCATTTAACCAATCCCACAGTTTTCCTAGTGGCCTACAGATGGTACATTAATACCAGCATTGGTTTTCTGGTGCTTGCTCAGTGCTCCATCTGATACAGGAATTGCTGTATTTCAGTCTCTAACAGGTTCCCAGTATTAAAACCCAGCAGAATGCTGTATTTTCCTATATATTTTCCTGAGGTTTTATGGAGGACAGAGTACTGGGGGCTTTGGGAACTCTGTGATGTGTTCCTTCCCCTGTCACACACACCACAGCTTTTCCCGGAGGCAGCTGTGATGGCTGGAGCGAGCTGGGAGGAGAAAGGGGACAGAAAGAATGGCTGTTGTTTGTATGGCTTATTGGCCAGACAGCCCTGGCAACCAGGGTGTTGCTGTGCCTGAAGGGATCAATGTCCACCAGCCAGGAGCTGCCCCATTCATGTCCCCAGGGCTGACAGCTGTGTCACCACACAGGTGACATCTGGGTGTTAGTAAGAACTGGCCTCCCCGCCCAAGCAGAGCATTGTTGACCTTGTCTTCTGTGTCCCACTCTGTCCCATGGTCATGCAGTGTTGGAGGGCACCATGGCATGTGTCTGGCTAGTGTGCAGCAGTAACTTGCCTGTTTAGGGTTGACCCATTGCAGGGCCACAGCACCTCCATGGCAAAACAAAGAATTTTGCCAAAAAACCGAAACAAGGTGAGTTTTTCTCTGCTCCAGCCTTCTATGTCATCCTAGAGCAAGCTGTGGCTCCTGTAGCATTCCTGTGACTGCTCCCTCTCCTTTGTGGCCTCAGCACTCAGGGGCACCATGAACACTTAGCAGTCAGGGGAGGCTTGCAGGAGCTGGGGACTTGGAGTCAGTCTGCAAAGCCCCTTCTCTTTTTGCATTGTCTTGCACAGCTCGTTTGAACCTGAATGACATTGCAAAGCAACCCCGCCTGAATATACTGAACAATGCTGCCACAGCTCTCATCTTCATCACAGTCATCCTCAACATCTTCATCACAGCCTTCGGGGTGCAGAAGACTGGCCTCTACCCCAGCGGGAATTTTGGACCTTATTAATTCATGGGGCAATGGACTCAGGTAAGAAAGGGTGAGTTCCCATCACTGCCAGCCCCTGGCAGGGCTCTCAGTCTCAGAAAACATCACTGCAAAGTGAAGGCAAAGCTGCACAAATTAAAACAAAGCCTTTCCAGAGGCAAATTTCTGTCCCACAAAAGCCTGAGGCCAATGAACAAATTCCCTCACAGGAGTTCTCCTCACTTGGTCTCTAAAGCAAGAACACCAAACAACCCAATTGCTGGGATTTATTAGCAGAGCAAGTGGTTTTTGGAAGGCTGCAGAGCTCATGCTAGATATGAATAGCAGTTGTGGATGGGAGCTAAATTTGGGGAAGAAAACTAGGTGTGCTCTGGGAGGAATCCCAAGACAGCAGAACTATCTGAGCAGAAGAAAAGGAAGGTGCTGGGCAAGGCAGGGCGGGGGAAGAGCTCTTTACAACAGCCCCTCTAGTTTGGCTGGGGTCGTTTTAAGCACCTAATGCTTGTTTTAAAGGAAGCCCTGCAAATAAGAGTTCATTTAATGGTTGGGCTCCCATGTCAGGTCAGTGAGGGAATGACATGTTCTTAAATAAAAAGCACTTTAGCTCAGGAAACAAAATTCCTGACCTGCAAAATGTAAACAGAGCTTAAATGCAACAAGAAAGCTCAACAGACACATGCTATGGTGAGGATGGGTGCAAAGACCAAAAGCCCCTCCAGAAACATTGCTGGTTTGGGATCCAGAGAGAGGCAAGTGCTGAAGAGCAGCACCCCACACGTGCAGGGGCAGTGGTGGTGGCTGCTGCTCTCTGGCCACGCACACAGAGGGGTCTGAGCTGACCTTGCTGCTGTCTCTTCTCTTCCCTGCAGGATCTGAGCACTGCAGCTCTCCTCCACGTTTCCACTGACCTCAGCAGGAGCCCATGGATGAATCCAGAAAACTGGGTTAAACTTCAGAACTCTGTGTGTCATAGCATACTTGGCCCCCTTACTCTCTTGCTTTTGCAGTTCTGAGAGGTGGGAACATTGTCTTTCCAAGCTAGAGCAAACTTTGCAAGAGAAAACTGCAGGAACAGCAGCAGGTATACATTTTAAAAGTGCAGTTCTGTAAACCTCTTTTCTTATTTTAGCTGCCTGCTTCACATATTCAATGTTGGCTCATTTGGTAGAGAAGAGTGAATGATTTGCTTTGTAGGCTAAATAAATAAGTTCAGCTTTTTTTTTGGTCTCAACCTAAGTTGATACCCTTGAAGCAATTGTACCTGATAGTTTACCTCCCAAATGTTGGAATGGATTTCTCAAACTAAAACAGAAGTTTTCCTAGGAGCATAGAATGTGTGTATGTGAAGATAGCTAGAACCAATTCAAATGCTTTCCTAGTTGTTTAAAATTACATGAGACATAATTAAGAAAACAATCAGATATTTCCAGCACTGGAATATTAACAAGGACAAAAAATAGTTATTGTGGTCTGATGTCATCAACAGGGACCTATCAGGAATGATGTCAGAATAGCATGACAATATTTAGAAGAAAATGAAGAAACATTATACATAAGGACACAGCCTAGGCTTATTGCCACAATGAAAAATTACAGTTGAAGAGCTTATTACTTTATTTTAAAAATCACCATTATGATTTTTTCTTATCACTGATATAAATGTTTTAAAATGTGTTTGGTTTATAATGACAGCTCTGGTAATTATCTTGTATTAGAAAAATTTGTTTCCTTAAAAAAAAAATCCTTTGAATTAATGAATTTCAAGATTTTTATGAAAGAGTAAGAATTTTTGATCCTGAATATTTAACTCTATAGTCATACTAAAAAATGGTATTTTAACAGTCTTATGTAAGCCTATTTAAATAATTACATGCTCTTTTGATTATTAAATGATTTTTCCATTGTACTCTAGAATCAGAGTTTATTATGGGCCTCTCAGTTTTTATATCCTTACCACTCCTGAGAGAGAAATGCCATGAAAGCATCCTCATACGAGTCTTCAGGAGCTACTGGGAATGTCTAACACTCAGAAACAGATACAGATAGATTTCATTTGTATTCTGTATTTGATTTTACAAAACCAAATTTCTGTCAGTCACATGTGGTGCTTTTTCTGACGGTGTGAACAACCTTGCCCACCAAGGTGTGGGTAAGGCCATGGGCCAGCAGTGACTTCTTTCAGCTGAAGAAAAGTTGCATAAAAAGGGTAGGGTGGAAAATACCAGTTATGTATTTACCAGAACCTGAAGTGGCAAAGCTGAGCACAATCTGAGATCTGTTTGGGGAAGCAGGCAGAGACTTGTCCTACACTTTGACAGCTCTGGGGTGACTCTGAGTTTGCTGCTTAAGTTGGTCCTCAGTCTTTGCTCTGACTGGCAACAGAGAGGGGTGGATGCTTCTGGGAAGTTATCCCACCTCCTCTAGAAAAATATTTCACTCCAGAGGTGGCAGAATGAGTTGTAGGCACAGCAAAAGCACTACTGGCTGGCTGGGTTCATGGAAAGGTAAAAAATTACATATCCTGCATGCAGACCCCAAACCCTAGGACTCAATGCTTTATGGAGCACGAGGCAAAGCAATTAGTACTGACAACTGAATGTAAAGAGAGGGAAATATAGAAAAGATTCAGTTGAGAAAGAAGCAGTGAGGGGAATTTCATTACAGATCTTAATTTCATCATTGTTCAGAGAGCCACTGGATTGGGTACGGCAGCATGTGAGGTCTGTGTGAGCAGAGGGGGCTTCCTGCCACTCATCCCAGGCCAGCAAAAGACTGGCAGCACACTGGAATACTTTCTCTCCATCTCCTTTAATATTAATAATTTCTTGTTATAGTGAAATCACACTCATTAGCAACCTTGGCTGCCTTTTTCCCTCTTTGTGTGCGACTCCCATTGCTGCCAAGTTTTTGACACTGAAAGAGGGCACAATTAAAGTGAAAATGGGCCAGAATTGAATCCAAATGAGCAGTTACTGTGAAAGAGCTGACCTCCCATTTGTGTAGGCTGTGCCAGCTACTGAGCTCAGGTCTAGGCTCCCACCTGTGGTCTTCTCCAGGAACTGTCCTCTGCTTGCCAGGAGGAGTGTGTTTTCCACAAAATAAACCACAAAACCACTGTGTTTTCCACATTCTCCCATCACATCACACTCATGCTTTGCTGGAATGTGTATCTGTCCACTGTTTCCACCTTGTTTCATGTGATAAACCCATTCAGACAGGAGGAAAGCTGTGCTGTTGCCATCCCATTTTCTGCAGGGCTCACTGCTGGCTCACCTTGCCCACTGCATCTCCCACCCAGCCCTTGCTGCAGAGCTCTTGCATTAGCTTTCAGCTAATGAACACAGAGCACACCTGGATTCTAATCCCTGCTGCACACTGATATGGGTGCAAGTGAACACACAGACAGAAGAGAGCTCTTGTAGGAAGACAATGTATTTATAAAACAAGAGGGAGAATCTGTATATCCCCCACCTCTAACAGAGAGGTGGCCCAGGAATAGTCTTGAAGGCACAGAGCCACTTTAAGGCAGGTAACTCAAAGGTATAACTCAGATTTTCAACATAAAATCTGAAAAACAATAAACTTCAGACATTTGTAGGCAATAAGGAGAGATGTTCATACCGGGCAAACATTAAGACAACGATGAAATAAATCATAATTTTCACACAATACACTTTGCTCAGATTAAAAGCCAGCCCTTCTTCATTCCCTTGCTGACCTGCAAAGCAAACCTGAGCACCACACTTCAGTCCTGGAGACACTGTCACACTTGTAGGCAGAGCCCCCTTGTCCTGCACTTCACACTTGGTGGCCCAGACTCCCCAGCCTGGTCACATCCTGCCCTGAAGAAAATCTCTTCTGCAGCACTGTCCATCGCCTCCCCAGCCACAGAGCTTCCAGAGCAGCTTGCTCCTGACCTGACCCAAGGAAAGTCCTACGCAACTGACTTCCTCCAGCTGTCCAGGATGCACATGAAGGCCAGAAACTCCAGCACAGCTTCCTAAAAAGATCCTGGTGACAGAAATGTGACCAGCTGTTGAGGGGAGTCAGCTTCCTGGCCATGTTCTCTCACTGCATGATGAGGGACCTGCTCCTGCTCTGCTTCCTGCTCTCCCTCTCTTGGTGACTCTGTCTGGGGAGAGAAACTGCAGCTTGCTTTGGAAGAGGGGCAGCAGCCTCAGAGGGAAGCCCAGGACTGCTCCTCAGCAAGGTTTGCTGCTGGCCAGTAAACTGGGGAGCCCCTTCTCTCCCTACACCCTGCACTTGAGCACGTGGGCTGGAAGAGTTTTTGTTCCCATGGGCTCTCCAAGCTCCTCCATGGAGGCTGCCAGCTAGTGTCAATCAGTATTAATCACATTTATTACTGCTTGGATACCAGCTGAGAATTCCCACTGAAAGGGAAGAACACTTGAGATGGCAGCTTTGACAGAGGGGAAACTGGCCATTGGGAAACTGGACTGAAAACCAGTAACTCCTTACATCTCCACCAAGGAGTCTTCACGAGGTAGTTCTGATTACCACTGGCCTGGGTTCCAAGGTGTGCAGGAAGGAGTACAGGCAGTCACAGCTGAAAAATGGGGGGAAAACCCTCAAACTCTGCTGGCAGTGCTGCAGTGAGGAGTCCACTCTTTGCTGGCTGTCCTCTGTGGTGGGGAAGACTCATGGCATTTATGCCAACTGAATTACCTTCTGGATGCTCCTAATTCTTGCCAGTGCCTGCAGATGGATGCCAGCTGATAGCTTTAGGTGCTGCAGACCACATCTATAGCCAGATGTGGAAGCACAGGGTACAAATAACTCCTCCCCATGCTTGACTGACAGGCTGCCACCAAATCCAGCAGTTCTCCATCTGCAGAGTGGGCACCATGCTGCTCCCAGCTGCTGCTGCTAATGCCTGGCTGTGTCCCTGCACTCAGCCTCTCCCCATTCCACAGGCATTGCGTGACACAGCCAGCCTGGACAAGCTGTGCAGGCACAGTCCTGGAGCCTGGAAAGCAGCTCACCTGCACACTCGTGGAGTTGTGCCTGTGTCTGAGGGAAGCACAGGCTCTGACTTGCACTGAGAGCATGACTGACACTGCACATTCCTGACAGAGCTTATTGCAACATTGCATCACAGGGATCCGGTCTCTCTAACTCCTATAACGCTTAAAATAAAAATTAAAAAAAAGTGTTGACTGTTGTCAGCCTCTTCCCTATCACCTCAGCTGCCATAATTTAATTTAGTATCTGCATGGGTAAAGTATTTAAGTATTCTCCCTCAATAGGAAGACTACTCTGGCTTGGGCAGCTGGCTAAGGCTGCCTCTTCTGGGATATTCTGTGTCTCCATTCTGGTAAAGGCTCCGTGGATTCAGAGACACAGCCACCTCCTGTCTACTTCTCATCACAGCTGCACACTGCACAGCAGAACTTTCTGGTATTTGGTTGACTTTTTCTTCAATCCATCACTCACAAAACCCAGACTGATGCAAACAGATGATTTGACACGATTTCTATCTCACTTGCCAGAACTTGCATGTTCAGTTTTCTACTGTAATAGTGGAACTTGATGGACTTGACAAGCACCACAGACCCAGTAATAAATGAATGCCTGGTCTGAATTGGCATCTACTCCATCAGCAAAGAGCAAAAAAATCTAGTACCAGTCAGCCTTGCTTGTATTCTGCATACATCCATCACTCCTTCCCAGCAACTCCCCACAGAACTGGGCACCAAGAGCAGCATCCTATGTCACACTCTGCCCTCAAGCTTGAGACCTTTTCAGCATGGTATGGGGACTGAAGCTCCAGTGAAAGCCCTGAGTGAGCTGGGATTTCTGGGTTTATATAGTCTCCTAAAATGGTTATGGGGGAAAGAAAATCTTGCCTTACATTTAAAGGAGTTTTAGGGGATAAGACTTCCCTGTAGCACCTGGCCAGCTGTGGGCTCTCTCCAGAGTTCTTGCATCAATGCCAGCAGGGGTTTGCCCATCCTTTTGTTCACTCAACCCTCTTCTGTCCTCACCATTTGTTACACCCAGTGCCTGTGCCAAGTCCTGAGGCCACCCCTCCTGTACCACGCCAGAGCTCCCAGGGCTGTTCCAGAGATGAAGCACCAACAGCTGTGCTGGTTCTCCAACCAAAAAACCTCTCTACATAAAATTCAAACTACAACAAGAAACAACTGTGAGGCCATAACTTATTAAATTAACTTTTAGATGCTGCATAAATGTACAGGATTTTGAGAGTGGAAGACTCTGTCTCCTCTTCTGACAAATCACAATATTTCAACTAATAAAATATTGCCATTTCTTCCCTGCTAGGGTTTCCCTGATATTGTTAGGACAAACACACGTCTGTCAGATAAGGCTGGAAAGTTCCTCCTGAGATGCTCTGTTAGCTTCTCTGTAACCTCCACCACCCCCAGGCAGTGGGTCAATAATTTAGGTGGAATTGTAACATCACCCTTGCCAGCTCACCCAGCTGCAGGCAAACGTGGCCGTTGTAAGAGAAATGTATTTGCAACTCCATCCATGGCCCATAATTTGCTGAACATGAGCAGAGTTTTTCATAATGACCAAAAAGTGAAAAGCACAGAGAAACATCCAAGCACCAGCAGCCTAAAGTGCCTATCAACTCCTCTGCATCCAGATTTCCTTAAGTCAGCACATGGGCATGTGGGTGCAATACTGATCAGAGAACTTTGGTCCCCTGTCCAAAATCATGGGTACTGGAGAGATGGCAAAGGAGAGGAAATGGGGACGGTTGTGGGTTCTTTTCCTTTTTTTTTTTTTTTTCTTTTCACTCAAGTTTTGAAAGAGAAGCTCTAAATAAACCATTCTGGGCTTAGCTGGGATTCGTGTTTGTGGGTGCAAGACTCAACAGGAAACAAGGCACCTCTCCCACTGTACCTTCCACCAGACTGCATGGCAGGAAATTCAAGTCCTTCCCTTGCTGACATCTCCCCCACACACCTTCCCAGCCACACACGGATCCCAGTCCTGGATGCAGCGGCTGACAAGGGAAGCTCCTGCTCCGCCAGCCTGATCACTCCTTCCCCAGCTGTGCCATGCCATCAGAGGGCTCTGGAGGCAGAGGAAGGGCGTGGGCACTCAGCTGTGTGCCCCAGTAAAGTGCACATCTGGATGGGATGGTGGACAGTGCTGCTGAACAGCTCTGGGGATGAAGGCTACGCTGTCTTCAGCTGGCGCCGGTTCCACATGCCCCGCTTTGAGTGAAACCAGTGGAAAAAGTTCCTCAGGCACAGACGCTCCACTTCCAGCCCAGCCTGCAAGATCCTGGCAGAAAGAAGAGCAGACTTAGGGAAAATTTCATCACAAACATACTGAGGGACTCAGCCCCAGGTGAACTACTTCTTAAGTTGTGCTGTTGACTAGAGACTGCAAGCAAATTGGATAGTCCAGAATAGCTCAGGGGTATCCTGTATCTGTAAGCAGGAACATAATGATGCTTTCTGAGTGCATACTTGCATTTCTTTATGCATTCTTGAGAGCAGGACTGATCAGGAGTGCCTGCATATGCCAAGATAGGAGGAAACATGGCTGGCAGCACTGGATTGCAGTCAGCTGACAGAAAAGACAGGACAGGGCCCAAACTCTACAACTACAAACCCAGAGCCCCAGGATTTGTGCAGCACAGATCCCTCATCCCAAAATCCTCAGAAATTTGAACTGTACCTCATAACCTTTAAATGCCTCTCCACCAGTTGGTCTTCAAGGCAATTCAACTGCTAAATGCTACATGGGAAATGTGAGGGACCCAGACTGTGCTCTGCAGTGCTTGAAGAGGACAAAGTCTTCACAAACACCAGTGCCTGATCTGCATGAGACCAACCAGCAGTGTGGCTGGAAGGCAGCAGAAAACAGCTCTTCTCTTACTAGTGGCTCCAGTAGAGTGTTTTGTGTCTCCTCACCTACTAGGTCTGAGGTCAGGATAGGTTCAAAAACTCTCCCTCACTGGCCAAGGTTGTAGTCCAAGCAGTCATCTCAATCTCCTTAGATCCCCACTCCTGTGGTCATTGGTCCTCCAGGCTCTGATGGGCTTCCCCTCCTGAGCACTTGAACAATGACAGTGGATGCCTACCTGTCCAGGAGCTCCCAGTCCTCTCCTCCCCAGCGGTCCCGAAACTCTTTTGTGTTCATGCCTCCAATTTTGTCCAGGTCAGACTTGTATATGCCCAGGAGACCAAACCCATTCACCTCCCAGTAGCCTGTGGAGAGCACAAAAGAGGCACAGCTTTGTTGGGGTTTTGAATCACAGATGGCTCCAGCAGAGCTGCTCTGAGTGAGACTCAAGCTACTTTTAGCACAATGTTGACACCAGGGAGTAAACTCAGCATCAAGGCAGAGCCAACCATGCCAACCAGCTCTGGGAATGAGAAAGGCTTGTGGACAGACAGCATGGTCTGTCCTGTCAACTTCCAGCAGAGCCTCCCACATCTCCTGTCTGGCAACACAATTCCTGGACTGTCCCAGCTTCCCATGGTTGTCCCTGTGCCTGGATGGCTCAGGATGGCCACCTTGGTCTAAAGGAAATCCTATGCTGTACCACTTTTCTCTCCCCAACTTGGCTTGGTTTCCCTCCCCCCTGGTCTACCTGCTCAGGACAGGCTGTGCCCTCTAAGAAAAGAGAGATATGGACAGACAGGAATAAAGGACGGTTTTTCCAAGGTCCTTAAATCCATAAAGGAAAAACATCAGATAAAGGGCTCTGCTAGCTTTTTGATCTCAAATTCCAGGTACCTGATGCTGTTAAACTCCATCCCATGTCTACCACACACTCACCCTGTGGACCTGGAAGTACCTCAAGCTCCACACCTTGACAGTGCCAGAGGAACAAAAGTAGAGGAGGCAGGCACTTTCTTCTTTCCCCATTTCCCAAAATCTGAGCCCTCTTACCATCAGGCCACTGTGGGGACATCCCACAGTGCAGCCTCATGACCATGGGTGCAAAGGCCATCTTGCCTTCCACACAGTGCTTCCTGATGGCATCAATGACTCCAGCTGGGAAGTGGATGTGGAGGTCACACAGGAAGACAATGCTGTGTGGGTCCTGGAGCCGATCGTACCCATTGGGAAAAAAACAGGTTTACTTTCAGTAAATCTTTCTTGAGGGGCAGGAAGACAGATATGGGAATCAAAATCTCATTACTGCATCAGAAACTGAGGCCCCAAGGGGTGGCAAAATGTCCACTGATGTTCAATGATGAGTGTGAAATAGCATGACTGTGACCTGGCAGAGCCAGGATCACAAAGCTGCTACTGCTGATTTCCCTCCTGTCTGACAGTCCCAGCAGGTGGACCAAGAATCAAACAGAGCACAGAATAAAGAGACCCTTACTCTGGAAGGAAACACATGTACATTTGAACTGTCTGTGAGGCTATTCCCTTCCCTAAAAACCAGTGTGTTCAGTACCAGAGGCAGTGGTAACACCAGACACACACCATGAACTTCCCCACCCACCCAAGGCCCCCCAGACTCACCGTGATGAGGTCTATCCCTGCCTGGAGCCCAGCAGAACGCTCAAAATTCCCTGTCAGCTTCAGGTACTGATAGCTGGGGGTCAGAGGGGAAAGGGAATTTCAGTGGCACCGCAGGCAGTCCCACACCAGCACTGGGCTATGGAGCTGCCCTTGCCCTGTGCACCCTCTGGAGCAGAGCAAACCTTTGCTGGGGGAGTGCACAAGCCCAGCACTGCTCCTGGTCCCAGTGTGCCCAGAGAGTCTTGCCCCTGAGCAGAGCCTAGCAAAACTCTTCTCAGCTTTAGCCCTGCTCTGCCCTAGGACTAGAACTGGAAACCCCTGGCATAAAATGGAAATGACCAGCCAAGGCTGTTTCAGATCAGAGAAGGATCATTCCAGCAAACAGAGCTCTCTGTCCCACTTCTCACAGCTTTCTTGTCTTTTCTGTCCTTCCCCTGCCCCATCACTGGGAGACTTGCTTTCTCTTCTCTCTTTCAATCTTGAAAAAAGAGAGAAATACAATAAATTTAGCTGGAAAACTACACCAGGTATTGCCTTACACTTTTCGAACACTGTTCCATGTATATATGTGTATGCACTTCATAACAAAAACACATTCTTGTGTATGTGCAAGGTCTGGATGGATGGTGCCTGTGGAGTTCCAGCTGCAGCAGGCTGTGGCTGGCCAACACAGAGACTCTCAGGTGTGCTATTTTGCAGGCATATGTGTGTGAGTGGCTTTTTGTGACCAAGCAGCACTCCCACCTGTGCAAGCTAGACCTTTTCAGAGCCTTCTCTACATCCATGTCATCACTGCTGTAGTCTGTGATGATGATGCTGAAGTAGGGATCCTTGGTGACTCGGAATAGCTCTTCCATGTCAGAGATGAACTGCAGTACCCAACGTGCCTGGTTTTTCACTGGTTGTATTGCAACAGGGAGAGAATCAAAGCAGACTGATTTCAGTGGTGGTGTTTTTTCTCAACGGGTAAAGCTTCTTGCCTCCTGTTAAACCCCAATAACCTTTCAGGGATGATGAAATAGGCCCAGGTCCACAGAGCCAAGGAATCAGTGTGGGTTCTTCCCCACCATGTGAGAGGGTTTTTTTTTTTTAGCTTACAAACCATGGCTGCTATCATATTTCTGAGGGCATTTAACTTGGAGAGAACAGAAACTGGAAGTGACCCAAGCAAGATGGTTGAGACCAGCTCAGACTCATGTCCAGGACTGCCCTCGTGGGTGCCACCCCTCAATATCCTGGGGAGGCAGCTCCCCTTACCTGGCACCACGAAGTGAACCACAGCCCGGTGGTTCCATGAAAACCCTTGTGGCCAGCACAGCTCCGGCTCACTGTCCGCAGCCATCAGGCGCCGCCGGCGGCCCCACACCAGGCTCCTCATCCTCCTCTCGTCCTCGTGGCCGGCGCTGCCCTGCCAGCCCCGTGCAAAGACGTACTCGGAGAGGCGGACGCGGCGCTGGCCCTGCTCCAGCAGCTCCAGCTCCAGCAGGAAGCGGCTGCCGCGCACGCGGTCCTGCCGCTTCTCCACGTTCACGATGCGCTGCAGCTGGAACCGCCTGCGGAGACACGCCCGGCGTGGCAGCATCCCGACATCCAGCCCCTCTCCCTCCTCCCTCCTTCGGGCTACCACAAACCTGTCTGTCCCTGCCTCCCCCCTGCTATGCTGCGCTGCTTCCCAAGTCCCATGGGAATGTTTAGCACCTGTCTGTCCTAAATCCACAAGCGTCTGGGATTCCGGCCAAGAGAAAATATTTGGCGAGGGAAATGAAATAAAGGTGACACAGAAAATGACAAATGCGCTTGAATGATTGTGTAGGGCTGGTAAGAGTGAGTGTACTCAGCACCACCTACAACGATCTTGGCACAAGGACTATGTTTGGGCTACTGAAACTGGCTCATGACAGCTTATCAAAGAATATGGAGTAGGACTGAGCAATCATACAGTAAAAACTGGCAGGAGCTGTAGATTCAGAATGGCCAAAACTGGATGAAATGCCAGGTCACGTCCTTTCGGATCATAACAAGAGTTTCCTCATGAGTTAAAAAATCTTGAGAAAATCTTGTGTGTGCTGATCAGTTACACCTGACTGATGTGACCCTGAAAAAGCAAATGTGATCTTAACAGGTAGCATTAGGCCTACTTCCAGCAGGGAATAGAAGCTAATAACACCCATTCCATAAAACATCCAGGATACTGGTCACTTATGTATAGGAAGACTAAGGCCAACTGAAGCCTACATGGAAAAAGAGTGGTAAAAAAATCATAAAAATTAAGGCCAGCCCAACAGAAGGGTCAGGAATTAAATTGTTTAGCTTATGGAGGCTAGAGGAAGTGTGTCTGTTTACCAGAAGGGATGGTAAGTCTTGAGAAGAAGAAGAACCATACCAAAAACCATACCAAGACCATGTAAGAAAAGAGTACCAGCATTTTGCTGGTAGAAATAGGCTTCTTTGCCTATTTCTCAGGCAACAGAAGTATGCCTAAAGTCCAGTATTTTACACTGATTCCTTGCCTGAAATCTTATTTACCACATCTAGTTCACCCCCTGCCTCCCTGATACCAATTACTCACATAACTCACAGGTATTCCCCATGCAACACGGTAAACCAGCTCTGGGACAGTGCCCCTTGGTTTTCTCACTGTACCTTACCCTTTACTCCTCTGGTTGAGCTTCCTCAGGAAGACACGTGTAACTTCCAGGGCCTCACTTTCTCTGAGCAGCAAATTTCCCGAGGTGTTGCATTTCAGGTCAATCCAGTCTGTGCGCAGCATGTGGAAGTCCAGGTTGCTCATGCTGAAGGTCTGCTCCCAGTTGACAGCCTGGTCAAACACTGGCACGTAATCAAAATCCTCCTCATCTTCCTCCTCTGGCTCCCCATCCACATCTTCCTCTTCTGCTGCTCCTCCAGACTTGTCCTTCACAGGAGAGGCCACCTGCACCTCTTCTTCGCCCACATCCCCGTTGGTGGCCACCTGATCAGCCCTGTAGGGCTGGACTTGGCTCAGCCACTGTGGCAGCCTGGGCTGCTGGCTGGGGCTGGCAGTGCTCACTGTGTGTCTCCTGGCTTTGCCAGAGTCTGGACCTCCTTTCCCAGCTGGCACAGTGCCTGCTGGCTGCAGCCTCTCCTTCGTGGTGCTGAGGCCTCCTCCAGGTCCTACCCCGTTGGAAATTGTGACCTCTGAGTCCCTGGGGTGGCCAAGGGACTGCTGAGACACAGTCCTAGAAGGGGGGTTTGCCCTTCTGACAGGCACTCTCCCCTGGATGGCCCTGGCATGCTGCGGAGGGCTCCTGGAATTGTCTTTGACGCCAGCTTTTAAACGGGGTCTCTTTGTTACTGGGTTTCCCTCCAGGCCAGTCAGAGTGAGGCTTTGGTTGGTAGAGGCCAGCATGGCTGATTTGACACCAGACCTTTTCATCCTCCTCCTCCTCCATATCTCCTCTGCTGCATTGTCACCCATCACTGAGAGGAGCCGGCGGCGCTCCCGGAGGGAATAATTGTCGTGAATATTGTCACTGCCCACCACACTGCTGGGAGCATTGCCTGCTGGCCCTGCCCTCCCTGTGCCAGCGTGCTCAGGGGCACTGGTGCTCTCCACGTCCTGCTCCTCGTACTGCACATCATCCAGGTTCCCCTCCTGGGAGCCTGCGGGATGAATCAAAAATATTGACATGAATTGAATGAATGAATGAAGAAAGTTACACCTCTGGCAACCCCCTGAATGAACCAAAGCTACACCTCTGGCATCCCCCCTGAATGAACCAAGGTTACANTCTCCTCCTCTGGCATCCCCCCTGAATGAACCAAGGTTACACCTCTGGCATCCCCCCTGAATGAACCAAGGTTACACCTCTGGCATCCCCCCTGAATGAATCAAGGTTACACCTCTGGCATCCCCCCTGAATGAATCAAAGTTACATTTCTGCCTTCCCTGCCCAGACCAGGCACCCACCAGGCAGGGGGGCAGCTACTTCTGGCCTCCTCTCAGTGCTGTCTCTCCTGCTCAGAGGGACAGGGATGCTCTCCCATGTGGCAGCTGTGCTCGTGCTGCCACCAGCCTCCTCAGCACCCATCACCCACCACTGCCAAAGGCTGTGGAGCTGTATAGGAGGACCCACAGCTCGTCTGTGGGTTACAGAGGGTTAATGAATGGGGTTTGTTTTGAGAAGTTTTCTCTGACCAAGGCTGTTGGCATGGAGACCAAGAGGAGAAGAGGAAAGAAGATAATCAGGAAAAAAAAAATTCTGCAGCTGTGGAAAGTACTTTGAGAAATGTCCTGGGAAGAATAGGGGTGGAGAACTTTCTACCAATGACTGCTATGTTAATTAATTGTGACCAATAAGAAAGTGTAAACTGTATAGAGGTTATAAAAGACGGTGTGATGTTGTAATAAACAGATATTAGCCTTCTGAAGTGGAGTGTGCCTTTTGTGTGTCATGCCTGCCCCTACAGTGACAGAGGTGTCTGACACAGCCCTGAGCTGTGGGTCTGGCCACAGCTCTGCAGGGCAGCTGTGACCACAGGCTGCCACACTGCACATCTCTGGCAGTGTTCCCACTGCCCATGGTTTTGCTAGAATTGCACCTCAGCTAAGCTGTGGGCCTGAGAGTTTTCATGTTGTTTACTGCAGCCTGCTGTTTGGTGAGCTCCCAACCTGCCCTTAAGAGAAGTAAAAGTCACAGCAAAAGTCTCCTCCCAGACACAGCAGGGAAAGGCTGAGACTTCCTTGGTATGGGAAATCAACAGCTTCTTTCAGCTGGTGCTGCAAGACCACCCACAAAAGTGACAGATAAAAGGATCCTATAGGTTCTGACATTAGGGCCCCTACTTGGCTGCTCTGTCTTTTCTCCAGAATCCAGGCTCTTCTCTGGCCGATCCATTTTCATGTACTTGTAAAATCCAAATCTGTAGAGAGAAGAGCAAAACACAAGTGTGATGGATGTTACTTTGCCTTTTCCTGAAAGAAGATCCTGAGCACAGGGAGGCCATAATCAGCTGTCTTTCTGGGAAAGTGACCCTCCTATCCTGCAAAAAAGTCCCCCTGAATGGCTGGGAGTCCTTCCATGAAGTGTCTGATTGTGGCAGTAGGGAGCATGCAAGTACCAGCTCCCCTGTGGGGCCACCAGTGGGATCTGGGCACCAGTGAAGGTGAGTGACATGCATTTCTTCCCCCAGAGGGAGGCCTGGTGCTGAGCATAGTTTGGCTTTCACAGTGACAGCTTTCAGGAGGCTCCAGCCACTGGCAGGCCAAGCTTGCTGGGAATACATTCCCTGACTGAAGAGAACAAATATGCTCTGACTCAGCTACTGGGTTAAAAGGGCAAGAAAAGTGCTGGTAGACCCAAAAGTCCTGGAGACCTAAACATATTTTCACCTAAGTTATCAAAAGAAATTATAAATGCTTTAATGTTTTGCAAGACTTAGGGAATCTTTAAGAATTAAGAAAGTCCTACAGAAATGAGCATGAAATTCCACACCAATTCCAGCCTTCAAGCTCCTTCCCATCCTGCTAGTAAACCCAAATTTACAGCATGCTACCTTTCCAAATAATAAGGGTTTTCCTGGTAGAAGCATTTGTTGTCTTTCTCCATGTGGCTCAGCCGGCTGTAATCATTTGGGTAAACAAAGGATAAATGAACCTGTGAAGAAGGGAGAAAGACAAAGTGAAACCCTCATAAATGCCAGATATCAGCCACAAGGTGACCCAGACATAGCTGCAGGATAACCAGCTCTCTTTAGAGGAAGCAGGAGTTGCTCACTCTTTGCCTCTCCAGTAGCAGGCTGTGAGAATGGAAGACAGAGGAAGCATGCTAGGATAGATACATGTATGCATGTGTTGGATCCCAGAAACCTGGGGTTTTTGAGCTTTCTGTATTTTCTGGCACTGACCCCCTGGAGAACACTGCTTTTGACCTGAAGCCTTAGAGAAGGCTTCAAAATTTAAGTGATGAAGTTAAAATAATGGGTGTGTAGTTAAATAAAAGTGTGTGCTTTCACATAGTAAAGGGTTTTAAATTTGAGGTTTTTATAGTATAGTCACAGATATGAAACAAGATAGAAAATTTTGGGTGGTGTCTTTTCAGTGTTCATCTTCCTTCGTCTTCATGGGTTTCAGGTAGTAATTTTTGATTAGTCAGTGTCACACTGAAGGTCATGGGAATTTAGTTATTAGGTTAAGAGTATAAATAATATAGGTGTTAATTTTCTATTAGACTGTTTAGCTTTAAAAGACATTGTAGCAGCTGGATCTTCCTCCATTTTCTTTGATTCTAGCAGGTAGCTAGAAGTGCTGTTGAATGCTCTGTACTTTTTGATAAAACTTAAGAAACAACCAAACCCAAACATGAAAAAATCCATTTCCATTATGTATTTGTTAATCCTAACTCTGAGTAAAAGCAAAAAAGACTGAAACAAACCACTAAGTGGTGCAAAACTCCCACTGCTCTTACATGCACATGACTTTTTACCCTCTCCCTCAGATCTGCCCACCTCTCTGTGAGCTGAAGTCCTGCAACAGAGTGAGAACTAACTGGGAGAGAGGTATCCAAGTCCTCCTGGAGAGATGTCTGTGGCTTTAGTAATCCACATGTACTACGTGGAGAACGAAACCCGCAGCCATTGTGAGGCTCCCTGTGAAGGCAAGTTCAGGCCCCATGGCTAGCAGGATCCCTTCCTCCTCCTGGTGCATGGAACACCGTATTTCTCCTGGCTGAGAAACCCAACTTACGAACTGGAGCCCCTGGTAGCGCTGCAGAGGAAATCCATTCACCAGGTAGCTGGGCTTGTAGGGGCACTCCGGCAGCGCCCGGCGCACTCGGGACTTGCTGAGCAGAGGCACTGCAGGAAAGAACAGGGGCAAGGGCTGCAGGAGGAGCCCTGCTGCAACCCAGGCACCAGCTTGTGGACACTCACTTAAGAGAGCAGCCCGGAAAATATTCCAGGCCAGAGCTTCTCGGCTCTGTTCTCAGGCTGATAAGCTGGTCCAGCTGAAGGCCAGGGAGAATTTCTCCCAGAATGATAACTTGGTTGAAATAGAGAGGAATTAAAAACAAATATAGAACACCTGTCTTTGTACGTGACCAGGGCCTGGGAATGGGGTGTCTTCTCTCTGCACCAATCATCTTTATTCTGCTCTTGGAGTTGCAAGTCATGCCATTTAAACAGTGAGTTTCTGAATGAACTCGTCTCCTTCTATCCTGAGGATGACCATGTAGCTGTGTCTCCTTTCTCTGCCACATGTAAAGGGTTAATATACCCTAACCTAACAGCTACACCACCTTAGCTGCTTCTGTCCTTGGGCTCTACTTATCCACATGGAATAGTAAGAAATAGATCAAACAAACGTTCCAGCACAGCTCCACTCTTCACATTCCTTTAAGGCACTTACACAAAAATACGCTTGGGGATGTTGTGTGAGCTGGGTACCAAGAACGGGGAGCTGGCTTTAGTCTGTGCTTTCTCTCCTACAGTGACTGATACTGTAGCTGCTATTTCTCAGCTGCTTTGCAAGCCTTACCTTCATAAAGAGTGTCCCGGGGGTCAGGCTTGAGCATGTCAGCGGGGTGTGCCCTGCTGCCGGTGCTCCTGCGGCTGGCCAGCGTCTGCGGGATGTGCCCGACCTCATCCATCTTCAGAAGCGTCTCGTCTAGAAACCAGAGAGAGAACACAAGGGGCAGGCAGGGCCTAACTTGGACCTGTCCCAAAAAGCACCTCCCTCCAGTGCCAGCCCTTTCCAAATGGCATTGCCTCCATGGCAATAATGCTGTCTCTGGTGTAGGCAAAGGAAAGGCTCTGACCCAGAAAGTTGGAGATACAGAAGTTGTGGGGAGGGAGCAAGGCTTTCACTGAAAGCAAACACACAGAGTGATGAGTAGCGGAGGAAAATGACCTCCTGCCTTGGATACACCAGCAGTGGTGTGCTGAACACACCCCACGCTGGCAGGAACTACTGGAAACCTCTGTATTATTAGTATTAAGTTTCTTTTCAATCAGTATTACATTTCTTTTTAAAGGAGATAAAGAAAGATGAATGGGAGGAGAAACCTGAGGAGCAAAGCTTTTGCCTGTGCTGGAAAATGATCAGGATCTTGGGGAAGGACCTTCAGTAGCTGAGGAGGATGTTACTCCAAAAAGGGAATGAAGCCCCACAGTAAGCCAAGAACAACAGGAAGCTCAAACTCAGGGCTGGGCATTGGTTACATTTCTCCTTGGGTGCTGCTGTCACAGGGCTTCATGTCTCCATGGATCTTACTCTAAAATGAGGGGAATAGAGTAAAATATCCATGAGGGAAAAGCAATATCCTGCCAAGGGCACTGGTGTGCAACTTTTGGGTACTGAACTAGATGGGAACCCAGAAAGAATGGGATGTCATGTGATACAGCCAAAGGCTAATATGAATGAGGGAAAAACTATGAGCAGAAGGCAACAGATAAAAATGAGACTGCAGCACTGCACCTAATCATGAAGGGATCTTCTGGAAAGTCAGTCTTCTATTCCACCTAACCCTAATTAGTAAGAAGAAAGGAGCAGAAGGAAAAAGGAGGAAGATGGAAAGCCTAGTCCTAGCCAAGTTTCAGAAAACACAGCAGCAGGTTGCGATCCAAGACACAGCAAACAGATGTCTTGATTACATCGGGGAGTCTTCCATGCACAAAAGGGCTGGTATGGAAAAAAGCCAGAAATGTTGGAAGGCAGCAGCAGTAGATATGGAAAGGGGGAATGCTGGCAGAGGAAAGTGATGCTGACAAAGCTGGGTAAGGGTAAACAGGACAAAGGAGCTTCTTAACTGATAACACCATCACTTGATGTGCTAAGAAGGGTTTACAAAACAGGAGGGACTGGACTGATGTGTTTGCAGCAATCCAGCACAAACTCAAAGAGACTTGAGGCTGGTACAGAAGAAAGCAGCATCCCCAGTGCATCCTGTTGTGTTCAGGAGCCAAAGTGAAATCTCCTCAAGTGCTCCAGCAGCCCCTTCTCCCTGGTGTGTCTGGCTGGCAGCACACCCCTGCAGCTCCCATGTTTTGGGACTCATGTTCCCCCTGGCTCTCAGCAAGCAAACTCCATCCTGTGCTACTCTTAATCCATAAAACTTCTCACCTATCCAGACTCTCCTCTCTGCCCTTCCTCGCTATCTCTAGACTTCCCTGAAATCATGTTCCAACCTTACTTCTGGTTCTACTGTGTTTAATAATGAGTCACACCCTTGTCCAGAAGTCTTTCTCCTGAACTGTCTCCACCTTGTTCTCCCAATGATGTGTATGCCTGGTATTTGCCTGGCTAGACAATGATTCATGGTGAAACACTGGATGCAGATACATTCAGGAAGAATGGGGAGGGGCTTGGGAAAACTTGTGATGAAGATACTTACTGGCAAAAAGAGAGAGATATTGGGAGTCAATGACTTTGAACTTCGCTTCTGGGTCATTCAGTCTCCACTGGAACAGAGAAACACATTGAAATGGAACACCTATGGAGTTAAACAGATCTGAACAAAAGGAACACACTACCCCTGCTAGGATCGAATTTACCCAGCAGCAAAAGACTGGGAATGAGCTGAGATGCCCCAGGACACATCCAAACCAGGAAAGGCAAAAAAGCTGCAACAGACCCAAGAGAAGGCAGATCCATCCCAAGTAAGCAGAGGAAGGGGTCCTGACACCTGGGCAGGTAAGGGCTCTGGAAGGGATAAGCTACACCTCATGCCATGAGGAGCTGAGGCCAGGGAAAGGAGGGAGATGGTTACAAACATCATTCCCGAGCTCTGTGGGGACACATATATGGGACCACCATTTCCACAGACTCACTGCTACTTCCACATGGTCTGTTCCTCTGTCATCCTGCTTGTGCAGCACCTCAAAGTAGTACCTGCCTGCCGCTGACAACCTGTGAAGAACAAGGTGTCTGTCACCAGGAGCATTAAGGAACATTTCGCAGCTTGTCAGCAGACAATGAGTGGAGAGCAACCACACCCATGAAACAACCTAATTCTCAGGGTAGGCAGAGTTAGCGCTGCCAAGAAAATCCAGATCCTGACAGTGAGATAGGCAGCTTCACTTGTGCACCTGGAGCACTCCAGACCCTTCTCAGTTAATTCTGAATAATTCCCTCTCAGTGTCGTCTGCTGGGTTTTGGCCTCTGGGAAACCTGGCCAGTTCCAAGGCAGGAAGCTTGGGATATAGTTCATATAGGGGAGCCTGGATGTGCTGGTGGCTGATTGCTCCAGGGAAGAAATATTCGATGTTGCATACCTGCAGTAAATCAGCAAAGCTTTGGCAATACCCCAGAGTAATCCCTTTCTCTGTATTGCTAAACTCTTCGGGACATGCCCGAGTGCTTTCCCCCTGGTCTTGTGATTTCCTGGTCATGTGCAGAGGTGGCTGGGACTGAGGGACTTCGCTCACTCACCTCACCATGTTCGACTTCTGGCTTTGAAATTTCCCAAACTCTCCTGGTGCAGTCCACTCCTTCCCTGTCTGTGAAGAGGCACAAGATGGCTCTAGTTAAGACGAGTTTCTTCCCTTGCTACTGCACTGACAATGATAAAAACAGAGAATTTAACTCTCCCTTCCTTCAATTCTTCCTGTTAAGTCATCTGTGAAATCCATCACCTGTGGACAGATTTAAGTCCCTTAATTGTGAACAAGGGACTCCCAATAGCAGCACCCAGAGGTAACTGGCTTAAGGTATCCATGTCATACCCCATATGGCATCATGTTGCCTGTAGCTGGGCAGGAAAGAAACCTGGCTAGTCCAAGGAAGCAGTAAGTCAGGAAGGCTTCTATTCCCACAGAAAGCATTGAAGCCTCAATGGGAGAAGCCCTGCAGCATGCACTGTACCTTGCCTACACTGGCCAGCAGCTGGAGACCAGAGGGATTTTCATCTGGACTCAGCCAGAACTCAGCATTGTCATCCGCAGCAATGGCAAACTGGAACTCCCCTGCCGAGAGATGGAGGCAGTGAGTAGGGCTTTGGGGTAAGGGCTTGTGCACAGAACAGATCCTGCTCCTCTAAAATGCTGTCTTTGCCCTTCTTCCTGGTGACACCATCCTTCCCTTTTGCTACTATCACCTTCCTGCCTTTGAACCTCTCTGAATTCTCTTAACTCTGCTGTGACTGAAAACAAACTTCACAGATGTCACTGTCCCTCCTGCACTGGCTTCACCTGACATCTAACCTGGAAAGCTAAGAAGTCTATGCAAAGCCTCCCAACATTCCTTTTGCTTTCAGAGCAGAATCTTGTGTGAGATGCAGTGTTTGGATGGAGGAATGTGCTCGTGGAACCCCGGAGGCAGACAGAGGTGCTTGAGGCTCACTCTTTGTCTGGGGTCACGGGGATGGCAGCTGCAGGGCAGTGACAGAGGGTCAGTGCCAGCAGGCTGCTGGGGGCAGAGGGATGCAGCTGTGGGACACAGCTGTCAGCTGCTGCAGGGACATCAGTGATGTCATGGACAGTCCTGGCCATGCCAGGGAGGGAGGCAAAGCTCAGGGATTGTTCGTGCCCACACACACGCCATGGGGCTGTGCAGTCCCACAGCATTGTTATTTATCTAGCACTCCCCATCTGCTTTCTCCTGGGCTTTTCCTTTCCACCCTAGAGGGGAGGAGGCAGATGTGTTTCCAGTCATGCACACTACTCATGTGAGGGACCTGTTGTGGCACCAGTGGTTCAGCACCAGGAGGGGAGGGAGGGGAAGGTGACAAGAGTCATGAGTGAAGGCACTCAGAACCCTCACCATCAGTGAAAGGATGCAGGTAGCCAAATATCCGGAGACCATAGTTGGTCCATTTTGGGGACACAGCCAACTTCTTCAGTGTAGTTCTTGTCTGGAGTGGAAGAAGAAAAAATTCATAAAAATAATTTTAGATGTGACAGGAACAAGGGAAGAATCAAAAACCCTGGGACAGGTGGGCAGAGGGTTTCATCTGAGAGGAGGATGGGGTATGGGATGTGATGGAGGCACAGGGAAAGAGCAAACCAAGTAAGAGATGAGGTGGAGCAGATGCTGCTGAGGAAGGAAAAGCTGCATGGGGGATGCCATTGAGATGGTGGGGACAGGACATGGCATGCCCTAGCCACTTGGAAGAACAGCACCAAAAAAAAAAAAAAAGAGCTCCTTCAGACCATGTCTGAGCCCTGGGATGTGTGAAATGACACTTCCCTGTGCAGCAGAAGAGCTGCCACACTTGAGCCCTCGTGAAAACTTCCTGCTCCGTCAGGAGGACGACAGAGGAGGTGGTTGAGAGGGAGGTGGTGAGTTTTAACACAGAGCAGGACAGAGGGTGGTAGGGACAGGATGTGATCCACCCGGGAAGCTGAACTGGGAAGTGCAGGGCAGTGGATGTCATGGTCTTACTCACGTGGGGGAAGAGGGGGAAGTGGAGGTTTCTCCTGAGCTGCTCGATGGAGCTGCCACACCAGTCCTCAAACACGTGCAGGTTGGCCCGGCCCTGGAACTAGGCGGCAGAAGTGGGGCACCATGAACTGGTGCATCCAGCCCCTGTGTCCCTCCCCTGCTCCCACAGCCCTGGCCACAGCCCCAGTACCAGAGTGCTTGGGAGAGTGAAAAGAATATTCCTCTGCTATGATGGACTGGTCTGCAGGAGACCTGGAGCACAGCTGGGCTGGGAAAAGCTTGCTGGCCACTGTGGGACCTCAGCAACACACTCCTCAAAGGACAGACTTTATTTTTGTCAGAGCCATTCAGAAGGGAATCACTGCCTGCCCCCCAGCAAAATCCAAGCTTTCTGCCTGCAACCAGTGGAGCTGGATGCTGAAACCCTCCTTGCAGGACTGGCATCCAACAGCGAAGAATAAATAAGCTGGAGACAGTACAAGCTGCCTTAGATGGCAAAAGGCTGAAGAAAGGAATAGGTTGCCTTGGGACCAGGGAGGTTTTGCTGGGGCTGTCTTGCCTATATAAGGGCTGTGGGAGCAGGGCTGGGGAAACAGCCTGAACAGCACCCAAATGTCTACAGATGGCAGCAAATTCTCAGTTTTCGCTGGGGAGACTCTAGCAGGCCTGAAGCAGCGCATCGCAGGAGGGTCCAACCTCTCCCTGCACTTCTGCCAGAGAAATTTTTTCATTGAGTTATTTTTCCCAGGATGGTGGGCTAGGGGTGTGTTTTGGAATAAACTGTGCCTTGAAGGAAAGCCATGAAGCAGATTTGGCTCAGCACCAGTAATGCTCCTTGCAAGCTGTGGACTTCAGTCGAGCACATAAAAACCATTTCTGTGTGCTAGGCAAAGCACATTCACAAGCACTGCTGCTCTGGAGGGGTCTCCTGTCAGCCCTGGTGTCCCCACTGCCAGGGTTGATGGATGTCTGCAAGCCCACAATGCCCCCCACCAACACCTCCTCCTCTTCCCTCCTCTGCTGACACCCCTCAGCCTGGATTCTGCCAGCCAGACAAGAGGAAAAGCAGCGAGACAAAGTGGATGTAACTCATCAGAGCAATGCACAAAATCAGACTGGAGACAGACAGAGGGTTCAGGGAGATGGATGCAGCCCAGAGAAACCCAGGACTCTGCAGGAACTTGTGATACAAACAAATCACTGAAGCGTGACAAACACTTGATTTGGAATTTAATTGCTGTGCAGTCCCGTGCCCCTTGGCCCAATCCAGGTTTACACCCAAGGGTCTTACACTGCTTTTCTCAGTCAAATCAAATAATGACAACTGCTGTTTCTTGTGGAACATGGAGTGAGAGGAACAGGCTGGGCTCCTACAGAGTCACTGCCAGGAACTGAGTCCTATGGAAGTCTGCTGCTACCCACAACTGATGCTGAGTGTTGTTTTTTTTTTTGGAGAATTGCTTGCATACGGCAGACAGCAGGCTCAGAGCTCTATGAAATGTAGCACAACACTCCCACACTGTGGACAGGCTGGCACTGCAGTCCACTCCTGCCAAAGACAGACCCAGGGGATGATCTCAAAGCTCAGGACTGCAATGGAGCTGGGCTGGCTTTGACATGGGGCAGCCCAAATGCAACACTAGATATTTATGAAGCAAATCCCAAAAGACTGGCTAGACTTGCTCAAATGTTTGCAGAGTAAAACTCAGACCAGTCCCATTGCAATACAACACTGCAGTTTGAAGTGCAGTATTAGGGAGAGGGCTGCCTAATAAAAAATAAGGCAGACACCACTGTACTAGGTGCACAGTTAACACTTAGATATAATTCCTGAAATTTCTAGCCCAACACTCCTGCCTCCAGAGTCTTTACAAAGCCTCCAGAGAGGAGATTCTGGCAGGAGATAATGAGATCACTTTGTTTTCCTGCACTCACAGGTACTAGAAACAATTAACTGGTAAATAGTAAGTATTTCTTGCATGCAATTTTAAAATCTTCTAAATCAACAGATTTTCTCCTGAGTTACAGCAGCTTAACTTAGTTTCCTCTTAAAGGGAAAAAAAGAACATTATTGACAGATAAGTGCTGGCTGCCCAAAGTGCTGCTTTGGGACTGAAAACTGAGCTAGGCTTTAATTTTAGGCCCCCACAAGTCATCAGTGCAGCAGCTGTTTTGAAACTCTATCACCTCAGTCCCTTCAACTCAATTCATAGCTGCCCATTATAAGCAGCTGAGAAATTCTTCTGTTCCCTATATGAGTATCCTCTCATGCAACATGCTGTAAAAATCTCCTGCTTGGGGCTTTTGCAGATTGCAGTTATAGAGCAACATCACCACCATTCCCAACTCTTACACACAGAAATGTCAATGGATTTTCTAAAACACAGTTTTTAGAACATGATTCCAAAACATGGTTACTATGTTTGACTTCCCACCTTGGAACTACCAGGCCTTGTTTGGCAAATGGCTGGAAATTCAGGACCTAGCAAGCAACAAGTTAAGCTCCCCTTCTCCCCTTAAAAATATCTGCTTTGAAAGATCTGGACAGACTGATTTGGCCAGAACCAGGAAGAAAAGCCATGAGTGAGCTTTCAGGGGCAGCTGGATTCATGTGACCTTCCCATTTAGATGGCTTCTCCTGCCCAGGAGGTTTTTCTCTGTTCCAACACCTCTTCCCAGCTGCTTATCACACTGCTGAAATAGCAGTGCACGATCACAGCTCAGACCCAGAACAGCCCCAGGTCACACACCAAGGGCACTGCCAGCACAGTGTGAGTGTACCCAGGAAGAGAGAACAAATGTGAGGGTGCCCTGGAGCACAGTGTGAGTGTGACTTCGGTATTTCCACTTCCCTCTAGTGAGAAATGTTGCATTATCAGCCCCTGCTACAAGAACTGACCATAGAGGAGAATCAGGAATGCAGACAACCCAGACCCAATCATGTCCAAACTGTCCTGGGGTTGGCACCACACACCCAGGGGCTCCTGCTGAGCAAGGGGGCAAGGAAGAAAGATCTGGGCAAGCTGCAAATCTGAGAGGATTGCAGCAGCAGAGACACGACCTCCTGCCCTGTAACTGCAGCAGGATGGAGAAGGGAAGGCTTTCCTAATTTAATCCTTTTGGCATCACAGAGGCAAATCAGCTGCGTAGCTGCACGCAGCCCAGGGCATGATAAACAGGGCACAGAGAGGGCCTGAGCCAGGGAAGAAAGGAGACATTGTGCTGCCAGCTAGGAGCTCCTGAGCTTGTAAGACTCTTCTGTGTCCTCAGAGTGGCTGCAGCCCCTCCTCCTGCCTGGCCCAGCTCCCCTGACTGGGTGACATTCAGCAGCCAGCAGCTGGGCTTGGCTGCACGCTCTGCTGTGCTGGGCACTTGTGGGAATCCATCAAGAGAAGTCAGCAACACAGCCCCTGTCTGGATGTGCACGAGTAGACAAGGGAGGGCATCAGCAGAGACAGAGAGCAGCAATAGCTTTGTCTTTCAGTCCTCTCAGGAAAGGATGCTTCCACTTTGGACAGGTTTGGTAGCAGGACACTAAACACTCCAGCTAAACCCTCTGGTTTTGTGCAGCACCTGGACAGGTGCAGCCTGCAAGGGGCTGTGCTCCTGGACATCCCTCACACCTCCCTGCAGAGAGAAGGAAGTCCTGGGGCTGTGCAGACATGAAGGAGGAAAGGACATTTTAAATGCACCCCAGCACTGCCCAGACCTTTCTCCTCTCAGAGCTGAGCAGATGCTTTTGCAGAGGTAAATGAGAACAGTCTGGCTATCCAGTCACTTTCTGAAAGTTCTACTCATACCTACAGCAGTGTCAAATGGTGACACTCATATCCCACAGTGCAGGCACATTTCTGAATTAATGAAAATAAAAACTCCACATCTCTCCAGGCCCTGGGTGATGCTGGGAGCTGGAAGAATTTGTTCTGGTGCCTGGAAGTGATGGTAAGGACAGGGACCATCACAGGCATCTTGAGGAACCAGGAGCAAGAGTGAACCCTCCTTTCCCCCAGATGCCAGAGCAAAACTTCAGTTTGGGATTTCCAATGAGCACACTTGCCTACCACATTATCCAAGGCTGAAGACTTAAGCTGCCTATCTCATATCCTGAAACTGAGAGAGGAAAATTGAAACCTGTCCTTTTTTGGCAATGTTGGCTGCCAGCTCACCCTGCAAGCCTGTTAATTATTTATGTTTGTCAGGAATATGCCTCTCTATTCAAACCAAGACCAGCTCCCTGACCTGTGTGAGGTAGCCTGGTGTCCCTCGCCCCAGGAATCAGCCTGCAATTAAGTTATTAGAGATGTAGTGGGAAGGGCACAATGGGATTACAGACCCTGGGTAATTAATTTGGGCAGAGTCACAGAAAAACTTAATCCCCAGGCTGGGAGACATTTCAGTCAGGGGTTAGGAGGACAGCAAGCAGCTCTGTACAGAGTTGTGTCCATGGATCCCTCTTCACCTCCTGCAGCTGGTACTGGTGAACACTGGCCTCTGTTTGTAATCAGGGGGACTCTGCTGACCCTCTGGGTAGCAGAGGGAAAATTTCCTGGGCAGGAAATTTTGTCTTATACAGCCAAAGAAAAAAGTGTCCAGGCCACAGTGTGCACCTCACCAGCTGCACCTGTAACCCAGCAGAGGATCCCTGCACAGCACAGCTGGCCACTTCCCAGATTCAGATGCTTTGGGAAATCTCTAGGAATGGGATCAGAGGCACAGGGCAAAGCCTTAGGGAAGCTGGGAGATGCCACACAGAACCTGTATGGCCCTGTGCCACGGGAGGGGGGAGCAACAAATGCTCAGTGTCATGCCTGGGCACAGCACAGCCCTGCCCTTGACATCCCACCTGGGAGGCAGCCCTGCATGCACAGAACTGCAGCTGGACCACACCCCAGGCTCCAGCTGGGACCAGCACTGCAGAGCCCAGGCTCTGACACACAACAGATCAATGGTCTGCTCTGGTTCTGGGCCCTGGAAGGCGACTGGTGCTGCCAGGAAAGCCACAGCTCAGGCTGCAGGGACCTGAACTGCTCCTTGCTGTGGCTGGATGAATACACCCTGCAGGGCCAGCAGCCTGCTCCCTCCCAGGGCAGCCACAGAGGCTCCTTAATTTGTGCAGGTCTCTAATCACCTTGAGGAATTTAGGGAGCTGGCTCCATTAACTAAATGCCCCCTGGCTGGTGTGTCCCTCATTAGAAGCAGGCTGCATTGCTCCCTTATCTGAAGAGGAATGATGAGATAAGGATATGGGAGGAAAGAATAATTGAGGCACGAGGGAAACAAAGGAAGTGTTTAGCCCAGCCTGCACAGGTCACCAGAGAGGGTCTGTGTTCATGGAAGTGCCACTGAAGTGGAGAAATCCCCACGTATGACATGCATGGTTTGGATGGCAAAAGCCAGAGCAAGAGCAGTGTGACACCTCTGTGTGCCACAGCCATGCATTTGCTGGTCGAGTGATTGGTCCTACACACCCCAGCCCTGAATAAACTTCACTTTTCAGGAAGGCAGTGGGCTGCCTGGAAATGCAGGTGGGTGCTTGGAGCCTTGAGGACTTGTGGAAACACCAAATTATCTGGAATCTGGACACTCCAGTCTTTCCAGATGATTACTCAGGTCTGTAAGTGTCATTAAGCAGGGAGAGGTGATAGGGAGTGGACTTCCAGTAAAGTGAATTAATTTCCAGGCATACTTCCCTGCCTTTCATTTTTGCTGTACAGGTCTCCAGCCATAACCCCCCTCACACAAAATGATGGAGGAGGGCACCCACCTCTGGCATCCATGGGACAGGGTTGTCCACAGCTGCATAACTTGATTTATTCCTCCCACCTATCTGCAGCTCTTGGACCTGAAATACAAGTAGAGAAAAGCAAAATGACACAGCACTGACATGGACAAGATGGGTCTATACAAGCTCTGCAAGAGGGTTCAAACCTCGTCACAAGAAAATAATGAGAAAATAAAACAAGTTTTCAAGCTCCCTTTCCAAAGGGCAGGCCAGGTATCATGGACATAACAGTGTGAAAATGCTCCCTGGCTTTTTTGACAGAACATTTCCATGGTGAGCTGCTGAGGGAAAAGGATTCCAGTATTTTATAACTAGCACAGAGTAAAAACTTAGGTCATTCTCTGGGGTTTTTTCCCCATCTGTGTTTCAAAAATGTCCAAGCAATAGTTCTTCCAGCACTGCCTTCAGTCAGAGTTGGATCCCAGAAACCTGGGGTTTTTGACCTTTCTGTATTATCTGGCACTGACCCCCTGGAGAACACTGCTTGTGACCTGAGACCTTGGAGAAGGCTTCCAAATTTGAGTGATGGAGTTAAAATCACGGGTGTGTAGTTAAATAGAAGTGTGTGCTTTCACATGGTAAAAGGTTTTAAATTTGAGGTTTTTAATAGTATAGTAATAGGTATGGGACAAGATGGAGAATTTTGGGTGTTGTCTTTTTTGGTGTTGATCTTCCTTCTTGATGGGTTTCAGGCAGTAGATTCTGGTTGGTCAGTCATTGTCACACTGAGGGTCACCAGAATTTAGTTATTGGTTTAAGAGTATAAATAATATAGGTGTTAATTCTCTATTAGACTGTTTAGCTTTAAAAGATCTTGTAGCAGCTGGATCTTGCTCCATTTTCTTTGCTTCTAGCAGGTAGCTAGAAGTGCTGCTGAACGCTCTGTACTTTTTGATAAAATTTACTAAATAACCAAACAACAAAAAAAATACATTTCCATCATGTATTTTTTAATCCTGGTTCTGAGTGAAGGCAGAAGAAACTGAGACAAACCACTAATGAAGTGATGCAAAACTCCCACCGCTGGTACAACTCAGCAGTACTGAGATGTGCTTCACTGGAGAGCAATAAACTCTCTCTTGACCTTTCACTTCTATCTTGCCTTCCTGTGCCCCAAGCCCAGCCAGCCTGGTCCCACTGCTGGCTTGGTACAGCTAAAATAAAACTTCACTGACTGCAGTGGAGCCATTGTGGGTTCACCTTGCTGTGGGTCAGCTCAGATTTTGCCCTGTGGCAAACTCTCCTTCCTGTGTGAAGAGGGAGCTGGGGCCAGCACCAGAAAGGAAGGGCTGCCCTTCTGAATGCACAGAAGGCAGCCCAAGCATCCTCACCTGGTGTCCCAGCTTCTGTGAATAGTCCAGCTGAAGGCTTGTGTCCCCTCCTGGGACACTGGTGTCTGACAGAACCTTAGCCAGCTCCCTCCAGCTTTCATATCCTGTATGGAGGAAACAGAAAGGTGTCAGGGAACAAGATTATAAAAAGGTTACAAGGTTGAGAGACCTCTAACAGTCTGGAATAGTTCAGCAGAGACCAGGAGTAGTTTATGTTACTTGGAGTTGGCAGACTGGCACAGAGAGAAAAATTGCCTTTATCTTCCTTAAAAGCTCTTCCCTCCATCTTATTAATTTAATACTTAAATTGCCTTTATCTTCCTTAAAAGCTCTTCCCCCATCTTATTAATTTAATACTTAAATTACCTTTATCTTCCTTAAAAGATCTTCCCCCCATCCTATTAATTTAATACTTAAATTTAAGATTCATCATAGTTCTAAAATATATATCAGAGATTTCATTAATCACCACAGGACCGGGAATTTTTTTTACATTTTTTTTAGATTACTCAGATAATCCCAGTAGTCAAACTAAAGAATATAAATTTTTATCAATTAGCAGTGCCAAAAAAAAAATAAGACCATAATTAGATTACTAATTAATTTAACCATCAAAAGCATATTATTCTTATATGCACCTATTTTCACAAAAAAGCTTCAATTTTCTTTTCTTGAAGGCAATTATGGACACTAATCTCCAACGCCAAAAACACTGGCAGTGATGCAGTTAAGGACACTGCTAGTTAAGTGAAGCCACCTTCCAGCTTCAAAGCAACTTCATTTGAAACTGCCCTCCCCTCCCCTCTCATTCTGCTCAATCCAGAAGTCAGGATGAATTCTGATTTCCTTCCAAAACTTCAGTGAGCTCCTGGGTTTAGGAGGAACAAAGACAAGCAGATGCAGCACAGCCCTGTGCCTGCTGCCCCTGTCACTGATGAGACAGTGAGCAGAGCTCACACCTCCCAGCAGTGCTGCAGTGCCTCACACAATGTGATTTTCAGACCTGATACACATTTTGGCACTCAGGCAGCAGGTGAACAGTGCACAGCAGCTCCAGCCTGAGGGGCAAGTGCCAAAACCTCCATCAGCTGCAGAACAAGCTCAATACACCAGGGAGAGCAGACAGAGTCTCCCCCAATTCTCTTTACAACTGGAAATCATCCCCAAAGCTTTAGGAATAGCCAAAGAAATTGGCTGCCTTGGGACACAGAGGGAACCACCCTGACAGCTTCAAGCCTGAGCGTTTAGATGAATGGTCTGAGCCTTCTACACTTTTCCTACAGCCAGCAGTGGCAGGAATGTGCTCTGATGGGGAAAACCAGCCCACTGCTGGGGAAACATCTGCTGTTCCACTGCCAGCACACCCATCTTACCCAAGCCACCCACCCACACCTTGCCCACCCCATCAGCTGCACGGACATTCGTTGTGCCTTAGGCAGGACAACCCCTCAGACAACCCCCCAAACATCTCTGGGCCACACAGAGGCCAAGGCAAACCCCAAACCATCCACAGAATCTATCCACCATAGAATGCACAAGCAGCCCTTCATCAGATCCCCCTCCCTGGCTGTGCTAAGCTGCAACCAATTATTGCAACTACAAATAGGGCTGAAAAATTCTGTCTCTACTTGCTCCTGAATCTGGGTCTCACAGGGTCTAGCAGAGGTGAGCAGAAAGCTGCCTCCTCTGGTGTATTGATCAAAGGGGGCAATTAACAAAAAGAAAGTGCAAAAAAATGTGAGAAACATGAAAGCAGTCAGAGATTCAAGTGAGAGACAAGGCTCACAGCCAGCAAGGGTGTCCTGCTCTCCTGGTGTGGGTGTTGGCTTGGATGTGTGAGTTTCATTCTCTGTTAGATGCTGAACAGTCAAAAATGTCTGATTAAAATCTTCTCACCCCAGATTCTAATTTGAAGCTATGCATTTAAATTTATGACAAAAAAAATACCAAGGTCAGTATTTATCTTCTGCAGAAGATTTTTCAGTCACTGGGTGAGTAACCTACTGATTAATGCAGCTAAACACAACTTGTGCCTCAGAGACTGTCATGGGGAAAAAAAGGAGAAATTCCTTGGTCTTTATATAATTTTATGTGTAACTGGTGGGTTTCCTCCTTGTTCAGAGCAATGAGGCAGAAACCACTGTTTGTGAGTGTCCTGCAACTGGACACACTGCCCCACTTGGAATGGGGCTGACACAGAATTGTAGCTCGTGTGAAATTGAGCACTTGCTGTTTTGAAGGCTCCTTGTAATAGTGGGAGAGAGCAGCAGGCTTTTTTTTCAGAGACTAGACCTACAGAAGCATAGAATATCCTGAGTTGCAAGGGAGACACTGGGACCACTGGAAAAATATCAGGAAAAAAAAAGGCAACACAAGTCAGTTCACCCCTGGAGATTCACTGAGGGAAGACATCAAGAAAAGCAGGTTTTTTTTTCTCTTGTGCAGAGAGGATAGGTTACTTGGTTTCATCATTAAACTCAGCACTCCACTGCCCTGTGGAATAAACTCAGGACAAAAATCCTGGCTCTTCTGGGAAGGGCTGCTGGCCACTCTGCAGAGCCACTGTGGCTGTTCCATGGCTGGCACAGAGCCTGCCTCCCAGCAAACACAGAAGCCTGGCTGCACACAAGTGCCAATGGCTGACATTTCTTTGACCCTTGGAGAAGAGAAGAAAGGGAGGCAATTCTCTGTGCTGTACAAATATTTACCTAACACATCAGCCAAGCACAGAACAGACAAAGGAGCTACGAATTAATCTGAAGGCAGTGATTTCCTTGCTGGGTAATTTGTGCTTTGGCAAGCCAATCCTCCAGCGTGGTAGGAAATGATTTTCAGAATGTAATAGGATCAACACTCCCCTCAGAGAAAGTTCTCGGCACTCCAGTTCCTTCTGAAAAGATTGGCTTTTCCCTGGGGGTCTCCAGGGGACACCCGTGGAGAAGGACCTGGTTTTGCCCATGCTTTCCTCACTAAAGGGAGGACAGAAAACACAGATCTCCTGCAGCTTCCTGCAGTCAGAACACCTCCTGAGGCAGCTGCTCACCAAGGTTTTCCCTACAGCACCTGTCACAGGATTGGAGACATGGCCTTGCAGGTCTCCACTGCTGTGTGACAGGAGTGTGACACTGGAGTGTGTCTCAGGAGCACCTGGGCAAGGTGATCCAGCACAGGTTCAGCCCGTCCTCGAGCTCTCCATGAGCACTGCTCCTTGGCTTGAGCACTCTCTTGATGGATACTTAAAGTCAACAAGCCTACACGTGGAAAAAAGCAGGAGTCAAGAACTAAAATATCTCAGCAAACACTTGTGTTGCTAAGAAGGAATGCCAGAACTGTTAGCTTTGATGGTTTTGCTCCAGTCCCTCTACAAAACTGGTTCTGGCTAGGATGTGAAAAGGCAGAAAAACCATAGAGACAGAAACCAGAGGCTTGGGAAGAGCCTGTCACAAAGCCAGGGGAAGATGCTGGGCCAGGCACTGGTGCCATTAGTCTGACAGACAGACATTAGTCTGTCAGACATGAGCCAGCTCCTTGCCTTTCTGTCTTCTGCGCTTCACTTCCCAAAGCATTTCCCATTGCTTCCTGAATCACACCAGTTGTTTTCCAAGGCTATTTTTTCACCTCAAACACCCTCAAGGCAGCACTTTATACAGACACAGCTTGCCAGGCTTGCTGCCACATACTCCCCCCTCCTTGGCATCAGTCTGATCTCTCTACCAGCAGAGGTCCATCTTCCTTTCCACTTTTGCACCCAGTTGATCCAAGGTTCCAGTCTCACAGGGATCAGCCAAAAACATGAAGGTGGTTCTTCTTCTGAGAAAAGTGGTCCTTTTTGTCCCTTTTCCCATCAGGCTGGCTGGCAGGTGCCTGCTGAGGATCCAAATGCCCAGCAGGGCTGACCCTCAGCTGCTCCTCTGGATTCATGATGGGAAGACCTCAGGACCTGAGCTTCTCACTGGAAATAAGAGGCAGGTGAAAACAAAGAAAAGGCAAAGAAGCTGAAGGGGAGGCTGAAACAGATGCTGCATTCTACAGCAGAGCCCCTACAAGAGGCAGCCAGCCTGGAGCCAGTTGCCCACAGCTCCAATGAATCAACAATTAAGAGACAGAAAAGCTGTACCAAGAGAAAATAAGATAGAGATGATTCTTGCCTAGGGTCTGGTCAGCTGTGAGTGCTTCTTCTCAGCCCTTTTTACTCAGCTTTTTACTGCTCTTGGATTAAAAGCCAGCAAAGAAAGCTGCAAGTGGAGATGGAGAGATCTCACCCCACACTTAGGACTCTGCAAGAGCAATGCACTTGAAGCACAGACCAAGAGGAAAAAAAAAAAAAAAGAAAAAAAAAAGCAGAAAGCCACAGCCAGAGATAAGAGGCAGCAGTACCCAGGGAGCTGTCAGGCCTAGGGGCAGGAGTGTGACCAGAGCTGCTCTGTGTGTCCAGAGATTAGATCCATCCAGCCCCTGCCATGCCCCTGGCCCCAGACAGCACTCCACGTTTCAATTAGCCTGTGAAGATACCTGGCAATTGTGCAAGGGGAAATCCCAGACCCACTCAGGTGATCAGCTTCCCCTCTGAAAGAAGAGATTTGATTACTCTGCTGTTGTTACTGCTGCTTACATAGCTGCAAATGCTATTAACACCCACATGCTAGCCAGCCCTTTTGTAACCCTGCTAAATGACTTCACTCAGCAGCCTCAGGAAAGAGCAGGTCCACGGGCTGTTTTGCACAAAAGCATTTTCCTTCTTATCTGAGACCCTTCTCCTCCTTTTGTTGCAAGGATAGGGCAAGAAAGAAATTGGCAGGAATGAAGCAGGGTGTGAAGCAGCACCCACAGACCCCTTGTGGCTTGATGTTTTAACCCTCCCTTGGATGGTCTTATTTCTCCTCTTAGCCTGGTTGAATATTTTCACCTTACTCTTATTCCATGGGACTTCAGTGTCATTTTAGGTCTTTCCCAGTGTTCCTCCTGGCTGAACTGGTATGCTGGTGCAATACCCAATACCCCCAGACATTACCACCAGGTGCCTTGCAAACATAGTAGTACAACAGATGCTGGTGAAGATTGCTTGAAACTGAACACAGGAAGGTGTTTAGAGAGTTTGACATGCATTTCATACACCCTGACCAGAGCAAACCCTACTGCTGGTGCCACTGCATAGGAGGCAACACCCATCTCCTATACACACACCAACACAGCCCCACAACACAGTGCAGAATTCATGAGGATGAGGTGTAACCTGACCTACAAAGAGAGATGTGGGTGAAGGATACAGTGAAAAGACACAGCCAAACAGTTTCTGGACATAAAGGTGAGTTAGGTCACCATACATCACAGATGGCATCAGAGAAACTACCAAAAAAAACCCATTCAAGGGTTGGGTCAGGCCAAGGGAGTCTCTTTGGTTGCTTATTTAGGTCAATTAAAAGGATAGACAGAAAAGAGTGAACTTCTTGTCCTTGGGTCAAGATTGGAACATCACTCCTGCAGTTAAAAGGTTTCAAGAAGCATGAAGCCCAGTGTTCCAGAGGGAGCCCTGCAAACCTTTCCACTCCTGGTTAGTGCAGAACCCACAGATCAGGGTGCTGACCTCCTCCAGGGACAATGCTCAAATTAGGAACCTTGTGTCCAGAAATAAATTACTCCATTCTTCTTCCAGGTACAGCTCTGATTCACTGCTATGTGAATGGCTTTTCAAGCTGACAATAAGCTGCAGAACATTAAAGGTACTTGAAGTATGACAGAGGAAAAGGCAGAGCACTGGACTTGGGAAGGAGAGGAAAATCAGCAGACTAACTATCCTGGGCACTAGTGCAGTCTCACTGCCAGACTCACCCACAAATAATACCTTGCTGCTGCTCCCCTCTAGGTATAGGAAATGTATTTCACACAGCAAGGGAGGAACTGAAAAACAGTGGCTGGGGCAGTAACCGGTTTCACAGAAAATAGAATTCAAATCTTGCTTCTGTCACTAAAATTTTCCACTGCCCTAGTTAAATCATTGAAACCACCCATGCCACACAGTTATCTAGCAAATATTGCCTGCTGTCTGAAAGCTCAGTGAGGATATGCATTATGGAGATGTAGGGCAGGATCTGAGTGAGAAAGTCCATCATGTAGCTGCACTATCCTCCAAAATTACAGGGCTGAGCTCCTGTGTCAGCTCCAGAAATGCCTCTGTTTCAACCTAGAATGTGCTAGAGCAAAACTACTGTAAACTCTTGCTTGTCTGCACTTGCCATGCTGAAGGCACAGGAGGCTCAGGAGCTCATGTGAGCATGGAAAGGCAAACATGCAGCCAGCTGAGATGCCCAACCACAGCTTTGGCTGTGCAGCCACAACCCCCTGCCTGGGGGGAATTCTGCACACAAGAGCCCTGTGTCCTTTCCTGCCCATTCTCATCTCTTCAACCATGCAACTTAATCTCTCCTCTCCCTCTCCCTCTTCCTCTCCTCTCCTCTCCCTCTCCTCTCCCCTCCCCTCCCAGGGGAAGGAGGAAACATTGGCTCAAATGAAGGTTGAGCAGAAGAGCACCTACTGCTGCTTTCAGCAGCATAACAAAAATGGCCATGATTTTGGCACTGCTAACTGCTGCAGCAAAGCAGGGAGAAATGCTGGCTAGTCTGTTACCCTCTTGAGGTATTCCATGGGCCATCTTAAACCACATAAAACACATATAAAAGCTTTTAAATCATAAAATATATTTTCAACATTATGGCCGTGATAGCTGTGCAGTCCAAGTCCTTAACTGCTGGCAAGTTCCACTCTTTAATTTACAGACCATGGCAATTGTGCTGCAATTATGGTGTGCTTGTCCCCCAGACACTGTGCTGCACACAGGCTGCCTCTGTGTTTGCCTCTTTGTGAAATATTGCCATCAAAAGCAGCCTCTCTGTTTTTACAGTCTTCATGCACTGCTACAGAGTTCTCAAAACAGCTACAGCCAGTCAGAGAGGGCTGATTCCAGCCATACCAAGAACTAAGGGATTTGAGTAGTTCTCATCATGGAATCACACTTAACCGAGCCAGCCTTTTGCCAGACATTGTCTTCAAAATATGGGATTTGCATCAGAACATTTACTGGTGTGAGATTTGCCTTGCTCAAGCTCCAGTACTTGAAGCACTTGGGAAAACCAGCAGGTTGTGAGAGGAACACAACAGTCAGAATTTTGTATACAAGACTAGGTTTTGATTTTTACTCCTGCTTCTAAGGTAAAAATAATTTGCTACTTTGATGGTGAACTGTAAAATTAGGCATTATTTTTGTTTCAAAAATACCTTTAAACCTTGAACATTTGCATGGGTTTCTACCAATTCACTCCCAGTGACCACATCCTCAATGGCTGACTCACACTCTCCCGTCTGCCTTATTTTGTTTTTAATACAAATAATAGTAACAGCTTAAAAAATTCCTACTGAAACCTCAAGGTGACTGGCATGAAAAGCAGATGTTCCACTTGTTTTTGATCACTGCAAGTGGTATTCCAGGCACTCTCCCCATCATTTGGATGCAGTGGTGAAGGCGTGCCTTTAGAGACAGGAGGGGCAACAAAGGCTGCTCCATTGAGGTAACAAATTATTTAAAGTTTGCTTCCATTTATTTTAAGTTTACCTCAGTGTGACAGATCCCAGGCACTGCACTTGGACACAGACCTGGCAGGCTCTGATTCACATGTACTGCATCACCATGAACAGCAGTGAGGACTGATTTTGCAAAGAGATGCATGTTTCTAAATGCTTCCTACCACCAACAGATCTGCTGCTTTGATGTCCACAATAACTGAATAAATGTAATTAATAAGAAGTAACATATGCAGGCAGCTTCCCACCACTGAGCATGGGGAGGTATCTACAAAAATCAAGAAAGAAAATTGGCAATTTTATGCTCAGCAGTCTTTGCCATCTGTTTTTCTTTCTGCAACAGGACTGTGCCCAAGAGAGCTCAACAAGGTCATCCACAAAGCTTTCAGAAAGATTTGGTAAGTGCATTTTTCTCAACTGATCCAAACACTGCAGCAACAGACTGCCCAAAGAGCTTTCCAAGACTTTTTTTTACAGGAGCTATATAGGATGTGAAGCTGAACATCAACTGAGCAACAGACCTTCAAGACAACATTTGTTACTGCTTTACCAAACACAGTTAATGCATTATTTTTTTATCTTGGGTAAGGATTTTCCTGAAGACTCAATACCTTGCCACTCCCAGATGCAGCATTCCCAAATATCTTCTTACAGCTTCATTTTCAGTCAAGTTCTGTGGAACTTTGTGCTGTAGAAAATACCATTCACTGCTTCCACGAGAAAAACTTTACTTACATCTCTACTTGCCATTTCTATTTGCCATTTTGCTCAGAGCTGCTGTAATAATTTTCTTCCCCTGAATTCACCTCAAAAGCAGTAACTCACTCCTGCTGAAATGTGTTATTTCCATGACTGCCCTACACTTTCAGTTCCAGTGGTGACTGGAGTCAGACTATGGATTTGACCACGGGCAGAGGAAAATAAAGAAGGGGCTGGACAAATACCTGCCAGAAATGGTGCAGGTAGGGTTGACCTGACCTCAAGGCAAGGAAGCAAGCTGAACAACTCTCTTGCAGGCCACCCCAGAAAGATCTTATGATTTGTTTGAATTACTTTAAATTGCCTGTGTTCCTGAGGATAGCAGAATGACTGTTCTGCCCATGGCTCTGCACAGGACGCCCTGCTCTGACATCAAAGCAAGCCCTGAAGACTTTGGGACTGACTGTGGGACAACAGCACTGCTGAGGAGGAACTGGAAGCAGGCATACTGATAAATATCAAACCCACAGCAATATCACAAATCTTCCAATATAAAAAAGAGGAACTGACAGTGCAGAGATTGAGGTACTGCTTTGGTACTGCTCTCTAGGTCTGTCACACTGGAAACAAGCTGATGGTTGCATTTTGAGTCACATTAAGCTCTTCTAATAATGCTGCTGGGGTTTGGGTGAGGCTCTAAAACTACTCCCAAGTATATTTCAGGAACCTGGATGAAATCCCTTGTGTACAAGTTTAATTCCACAATTTTGATTCAAAATCCAAAACTGCAGCTTCTGTTTCAGACTTGGGTGCCATTGAATGATTTGTGCTGAAAGGGACCTTAAAGTTCCAACCCCACTGCCACAGGCAGGGACATTTCCCTCTAGACCAGGCTGCTCAAGGCCCTATCCAACCTGGATGGCCCCATCCATTCCAGGGATGGGACATCCATAACTTCTCTGGGCAACCTGTGGCAGTGCCTCACCACTCTCACAGTAAAGAATTTCTTCTTAGTATCTAATCTAAACTTGACCTCTTTCAGTTTAAAGCTATTTCTTCTTGTCCTTTCATTACATGCCTTCATCAAAAGTTCCTTTCCAGCTTTCTTGTGGGATGTCTTTAGGTACTGGAAGGCTGCTGTAAACATGATCAAACATCGATTAAAATGGCAGCAAAAGGCAACTGGAATATCAGGAATATTCTTCAAGAATGTCTGAAATTTCTCATCAGATGCTGACACCACCAAAAATACGCTCAAAGCTTTATCTGACCTCTAAGCCTAAAGGCCAGCCTTCATCTGTCTTTGTGCATGCAACCTGACACCAGCATCTCTACGTAACAAAGCTGACATTTGTAACCCTGATTTCCTCTGAATCATCATCAAATACCAACTGCTAGTCAGGGCGGGCAAACATGCAAAGACAGGCTAACATTTTGATGGGTAATGGGAAATCCTACAGACCTATGAGTTAAAATATCAAGCCTCAGAGTACTAAAGGGGCAAGAGCATGCTCTAGCTCTTCCATGACAGAGGCTCCAAATTCCTAAAACAAGCTGCCAGTGCTCCCTCCAGGCACCCTGCCTCCCAGCAAATGCAGGCTGTGCAATGGGACAGGCTGCAAAGCACACACACTTGCTTCTGGGACAGCTTTATTTACACAACATGGGTTGCTATGAGGAAAAAATCAGGGTTGTGTAAACTCTCTTTATTGAGCTCTTACCCAGTGACATAATTCCAAAATATGAACTTCTGAAATATTGTTTCGCCTCTGTCTGACCTAACTCCCACATCAATGTCCTGCTTTGGATCTCAAACCAGCCTGTGCAACACACTTGACAATAATAATTAAGGAAGCAGGAACCAGGAGGAGTTCACAGAAACTTTTTATCCCATAGAATCACAGAATATTCTGGGTTGGAAGGGACCCAGAAGGATAAGAAGTTCAACTCCTGGCCCTGCACAGGACACCCCAAGAATCCCAGAGAGCCTTGTCTAAATGTTCCTTGAGCTCTGTCAGGCTTGGAGCTGTGACCACTGCCCTGGGCAGCCTGTTCCAGCACCTGAACAACCTCTGGGTGAAAAACTTTTCCCTGATATTCAATCTATACCTCCACAGAGACCAAAAGAAAGAGCTTGTATTTACTGCTACCTAGTCTGCTAAAACACTCATGCCTAAATCCCACTGTTTGAGAGAAGATTTACTGAGTTTGCTGACTATTTTCAGCCTGCTCAACTGTGACACACTCCACTCTGATTTGAGATTATTTCTTTTAATGTGGTGTCCTCCAGCTAAAAACTTTCTCAAGAAGGCTTAAGAGATGGCACACAAGAAGAGGCAAGAAGAACAATTTTAGTTTGCTCTGTAAATCTTGCCTTAAAAGCTCATTTGTTTGGGGCATCCCAGGATCCTTAAAAATCCTTAAAAATCGACCTGAGGTGGGGAGGGATGATGATGGAGGAGGGATGCTCAGGGTGGAGACATCCCTGGCACATCCCTCCTGCAGAGTAGGAGTGGGACTGATCCCAGGGGCATCAGCATCCCCAAAATACCCAGCCCGGCTCGGTTCAGTCCAGCATCTCCCCCTGCCCTGTCTGGCTCTGCCCTGCCCAGCTCTGTCTCCTTGCTGCTGTCTGAAACACGATCCTTGAACTTTCCCCCAAAGATTGCAGCGTGCTGCTGTCCTCTGCTCACAACGAGCACATCTGCAGATGTGCAGACACACAATGATAGGAAGCACAAGTGAGACCCCTGTGTAAGGCACAGCACAGAGAACTAATGAGGCTGATGATTCAAGCAGTTTAAAGGACTTTTTGAATATAGAGAAGATTCAGTTTTTGCTTTAGCAAAGTACATGCAATAGTAATGCATGCACTTAGTGCAGAAAGAGAAGAAACATCCTTCATTAAGAGGGGTTTTGAAGCTATTGAAGATCTTTATTTCACCAGCAATTCTTAAACTGCATCTCATTTTTAGCGGATTCCAAGTGTAGATCCTTTCTGAAGACCAAGTTGACAGAGTCTACATTCTTACAGAAAAAATCCTTTATATACTATATCTCCTATCATTCTCTCCCTATATAGGCAGTTTGAGTTGTTGCAGATTGTTGGGGTTTTTTTTATTGTGATGCAGCTTAAATATATTAATATTTTCATTATTATTATAGCTGGGAGTGGGAAACACAAATCAAAATGTTTTAACAGTGGAAATATGATGGTGAAATTGCTGCACTTTGTGAATGACATTTAAGTTGCATTATAAATATAACTCATTTCTGTGCTACCTTCTGTATTAACCAAACCTGTGTGTGACAGTGTTTTATCACATTGCCCTAGATTTCATAAAATCAGGGGAACCATTTCTGCTGCTCTTTCAAAACACTTCCAGGAAACTGAAAAATTATCCACTGGGAAATTTCTGCTTTGAGTTCTGCCCCAGACAGAACAAACTCAGAGCCATTCAGGAGCTGAACTTTCTGCAGCCCAGGCTGCAGGGGCCAGCCAAAAGCTGCTGCAGGGCCCCTGTTTTCCACAAGCAATCCCTGCCACCAGCAGGCATTCCTGAAGGCTTCCAGGAGGTGATCCTTCACCCAGCAGGAGACAGCCGGGTTAGCTGCCTTGGAGCTGGGCCAGCACGCCTCACAGAGCTATCCTGTTTCAGGGGAATATTTAACTGTGCTGTAGCTTTCTACCACAGCATTAAAACTGCCCTTCCTACTGCTTAAGGTGGCTTGCAAGGAGTGATTGCAAAATGATAATTTTTCTTTCCAACACGCTGGAAATTTCCATAAGCCAAGGAAGAGGGCTTCCTACAGCCCAGCACTCGTCCAGCTAATGAACTTCAGCACAAACAAAACCCTAACAACTGTCCAATCTGCCTCTTGTGTAATTCACTACAGGAAACTCACACAGTAATTCCTGTACTGGCTCCAGGATAAATATCCACTGAAAATGCCATCTCACATTGGTTATTTACATGCTGATCTGAGATTTCATCCAAATACTCTCCTCAGTCTCTTTACTAAGTTTTAGTGAGCTTTTCCAAAGGCTCTTGGTGTGATTCCTACCAAGCTCCACTGACTGCTCAATTCCAGTCCTTTTCCATAATGGTAGGAGTGTACTGCCTTACACAACCACACATATCAAAATACCCAAAATTCTAGCATGTTCTGCCAAAACTGAAGGCCAGAAAAAGCAGCTGTTCTCTCACCTGCGTTTTGCCAGAAGCTGTTTGTTGTCTGTCCTTTATGTTCCTCTGCCCCCAATTACTCACAAAGCTCCAGGTTCTGCTTTGCTAGGAGAGCATCAGGTCTGGTGCTCTGAAAATAACAGTGCAGTTTATGTGCTACACACTGTTTTATAGGAAAAGTTCCCAGTGCAGTGTCTCTTGGGATGGACATGGGGACTCTGTGTGTGTGTGTGTCTATGACTTCCTGGGCTCCAAAAATAATCCAGGGTATTTATTTTTCCAGTACTCCTTTTATCTATTTTTAATGCATGCTAATACCAAAGCACAGAACTGCTGTGGCTGGACAGCACCTCTGGAAATATCTGCCCTGAACCCCTGTTCACAGCAGCATCACTGTCACCTAAAGCAGCCTGCACCAGAATCCCAAAGCCCTGTCCTGCAAAGCTCCCTGAGACCATCTCCCATGGGACTCTCTGAAGCAGCTCCCTGGACACAGCAAAGTCTTCTCTCATGAAGTCCTGGGCTGTAATTTGCCTTGTTCCAAGTCAGCTCCAGCCTGCTCACCACACGAGACAAAAATAATTTGTGAAGTAGTTTGAAAACAGCCAGCCATCTAAATACACTGATAACTCTCAACCTCAAAAATTTACAACTTCACTACTTTTGAAAAACCTGTCTTTAAGTACCTTGGAAGCAGAAGTCCCAAGGGAAAGTGCTGGGATTTGGGCCAAGCCACACATGTGCCTATTTAGAGCCTAGCCTAAAATGGCAATACAATTAAGTACTTCAGAGTTTGCAAGAATGCTGTGAGGTTTCCTCTCTCATTCTATGCTCTCCATCTCTCCATTAGAGATGAACCTTCTTCACAGCAAGTTTCAAGTCTGAGATCAAAAATCTTTGTGATCCTGGAAAATGAGAATGTAGGGACAAAGAATGCCAGAAGGAATAAGGTTTTGCAACCTAAGTTTATTATTTATATTCCTACTATATGAATGAGATAGGAATTTTTCTCATTCAAATAAAGCAACCACAGAATAATATTCAGGCTACCACCTGGATATTATTCTGGATGAATCAGAATTTCATAGGATTTATAAAACATGGAGCAGAAACAGAAAATCCTGTTTGCTGCAGGATGTTAGGGCTTTGTCTGTTATATCTCATAACTCACATAAGTACCACTGTTAGACACGCTCTTCTGCTTACAGAGCTGATGCCAAAATGATGCAATGGGAATTTCAGCAGTCTGTTGTCCAGGAGCTCACCCATTAAAAAAAAAATCTGTTCTGAATGAGTAAACTGACAGCAAACCAAAATCTCTCACATCCACCAGGTTCTTTCCTGTGCTGCTCTGACTCTTGGCAAGGGCTAAGCCAAGAGGAAGATCTGGTGATGCAGTAAATGAAGACAGCACCACGCCAGGATGGCCCAAGGTGCTCTCCCTCACTCTTTTAGCCAACATCAAGAGTGACACTTGCACAACAGATACCACACACTGGGGTTTTACCTGCTTTTGGGGATCTGGGCTGCTGGAGTGAGTTTGGTCACACCTTTTCACAAAATATGAAATATGAGGTGGTCATTCAGCACTGGTTCAGACAGCACTGCAAAGATGGGGCTTTCATCCTGTCTGAAGAGCAGCTGTGCTGGTGTCTGAAAATTCAGTAACCTCAAGAGCAGCACTGATGAAGGACCAGGACGAAGCTTGTGAGGAGTAAATACTGAATGAGTAAATTCCAGCATGTCCTGGGAGCCAGCAGGCTCTCCTTGACTGTTTTTCAGCCAGCTTTTGATGGCGAGAGTAACATAAATCTGATGTGAGTACTGGGAAGCTCAATTATTTCACTTTCTAAAACACCAAAAAAGTACCAGGATGGAGAGTCTGATTCACAAGGGTCTGTGCACTCAGGCTCACACAGATTTGTTACAAAAATGCCACTGCTTCTATTGGAATAATCAGGCCTCTGGGCACTCTGATCCTCATTAGAAATAATAAAAAACCCCTTGCTTTCTAATTAAAAAAAAAAGTGTATCTCAGAAGCTGGCAAAGCCTCACTGGGTTTAACTTCAAATGCTTCTAACTGCATAATTTGGAAATGTCAGGGCAACATTTTTTGTTCATCTTTGCATATGATCAAAAGCATGACTGTCACAAAACCAGAGACACACAGCATGTCCCAGAAGTTTGGTGAAATCTGCTCCCTAAAGCATTCACTTGCTGTGAGCAACCCTTGTGGTGACATGTCCTTTATGAACATTTCTAACTATTTTGGGTTACCTCAAACAAAAGTTTAATTAGCAAGCTCATCTCTGCTACAGACTGTGAAGAGTTACAGAAAAACAGAGAATGCAAAATCTTCCACCAGACTCCACAAAAATTTATCAGATATTTCTAAAACCTATCCCCATATCTAACCCCAGGAAGTATTATAGGCTTTTTTCACAAAACCTGAGCTCACTTATGCTAGCAGTGTAGTGGGCTCTCTGGATAGGCAAGCTCTCACCCAGCAATAGCTCAAAAGAGAGGAAACATACCTTGGGCTTAACACTAACTTAAAATTTTTAGCAAACAGGAAATATCACAGAAGAAAAAATGTCCATATTTTTGTCTACCAACTCTGCAATAACAAGATGACTCTCCAGTTTCTTCCATCCCCTCTCAGCTGGCCTCTCCATGCTTTTTATTTATTTTCTTTTCTCCCTCAAGGGCACTCCCTTGCTCTCTCAGGCTCTTACAGCCTCTGACTATTTTGGGGGAGCACACAGAGCTCCCCATCTCCCAGCAGCCCTCCTGAAAGCTTTCTCATGTTTCCTGGTGAGGTTTGTCTCCTCTTGCAGCTGTCTGCAAGTCCTGCCCCGGTCTGACAGCACTGGAAAGAAACACAACTCAACAGCATTAATAAATGATAGCTGGTCCCTCCTCTCCCTTTCATCTCCTCCTCTCTGGCTGTGAGCAACCCTCCTGCTCCCCAGGCAAGGAGCAGGGGCCAGGCTCTGGGGCTGCCTGCTCCAGCTCCAGGACTCACTCCAGCACAGGTTGCTGTCTAAGCAGGTTGGTGATCCAGCCAAAATGTTCTCCTCAGCTGCCCCAGCCTCCTGCCAGCACCTGGAGTGGAGAACACTGGGTGGCTCCAGCAGCCTTGCATTTTATCTATTTTATCTGGTGGAGTTAGCCACCACTCCCTGGTCCTTCCCTGCCTGCTGCCCAAGGCTCTTCTCCCAAAAGCCCATTACATTTTGTGACTCATTCCTCACCCCAGGGTAAATCTAAGAAAAGAAGCAAGGATGAGGAGAAAAGAAGAGTAACTGTCATAGGAAAAAGAGGTATAAGCTATTCTTTCCACCTAGGACTTTGCCATCTCAGACATGAGGAAAGCACCAATGAAAGCATTACAGCAAGCTCTCAGAGCACCAGCTGGGTGTGATGGACACCAAATGGCCCTGCTGGCTCTTAGTGCTCATGTCCTTACAGTGTAGGGTCACATTTCTCACAGCAAAGCAAGTCCTTTCCCCTCCCAGTCTGACAAGATCCAGCACTGACCTCTAACAGATTGACAGGAACAGGATTTGGGCAGGCTGTGGTACCTGTGAGCCTGAGACAGAAGAATAAACCCCTGGTGAAATCCTCACTGCTTCAATACCACAGGCAAAGCAGGAGCCACAGGGGAGCACATTTATTCAGCAACTCGATGTGCAGACTTTAAGTAGGACCCATGAGATGCCAAAATGCAATTACAGCCAAAGAGGTGATACAGGACAACATCTCAGTGTCCTGTATTTTCTCTCTTTTTAGCAGCTTGCTCCAGTTCACCCTGCTTTTATATCAAAAGGATGTTTTCTAACCAATGGTGCTGCAAACCACAAGCTGGAAAACCAAGCCAGGTTATTTTTTGCTCCTTAAAAACAAAAACATCACCCACCAGGGATTTTGCCCAATGGTCAAAATTGCCCAGCTGCTCATTTATGTGCACAGCTGTATACAGTTTGTACAGAGCTGTACAGCTAGAGGAGTGGAAGGAACAGAGAAGAACCAAGCAGCATTAAAAGATTCTTTTTACCACTCATCTTCCCAGTAATTAAAGTAGCCTCCTTCCAGTTTTCTGAGTGACTGAACCACCCTGGAAGAATCAACCCCAACATATTTTCAAATGGTATTTTGGTTTACTCAGAGAGAGCCAGTTTTTAATTCACTTCTTACAAGCATTCACAACAGGCTTGGATTATCTAAAGGCTAGCCTTAGCCAGATGAGGAGAAAACTAAAAAAGAAACAGCAGTGCCTATACAACTGCTAAACAATATCAAATGCACGCCAGGACATTTTTGATTTGCTCCTGGAAGTTGCACTAGCAAACAAGCAAAGTGAAATAAATATGGTAGATTATCTATTTCAATTTTTTCACTCAACTCTAAGACCTTCTGCCAGAGATACAATTCCTGTGCATGGAACAGAAACCACAGAGGACTGCCTAGGGCTACTCAGCAGGCAGACATGGTCCAACTTACTGAATATTGCTGGTTTCAATTAGGGACCAGAGCTGGTGCTTTAACTCCATCTTACAAAACAGGGTCTCTCTGAAAAGTCACAGCACAGTACCTCACTGTGCAGGAAATAAAAGCCTTATGTAGGAATTTAGTAATTAGCAGATCAGGCCATTGGTTCATCCCATCAGATAATCCATCTTTGACCAGCAGCCAACATCTAATGTTTAAAAGGCAGAAGAAAACAACCTTCAAAAGTACCTTTAGCTGTATTACTTTACAGAGAAGAAAAAAATCAACATCCTCATGACCTATAGAAACAGTCAGCTTATGCCCTGCAGCACAAATTGTGATTACTCTTTTCTTACCAAGCATAATTGCAAGCGTTACTATTAGTCATAAAATTATCCAACCCTTAAAATAAATACCAGCCTCACCACTTGCATCACTGGTTCCTGCAGCACTGGATTAAGTCTGCTGAGAGTACCCAGAACTCACACAATAGACTAATTTTACAAACAATGCTTTACAGGCTCATGGTGTAACCCCCACTAAATGGCAAATCAACAGATTGATTTCATCTCTAAAGCCACTCTGAATTCTGCTGTAGGACCAGCATGAAGTTGTCTCCACAGGGGAAAAAAATAAGGATACAGGTATCTTACACAAGTAAATGCTGTCACAAGAAAAGCTCTTCTGCCACAGCACCTCTGCTGTTCCTCCTGAGACCTCCTGATATCCCTGACCATGGAAGCACACAGAGCTAGCTGCTCTGCTCCAGACAGAGATGGATCTGGGTTCAAGGCAATGTCAGAGCTCACTCATGCCTGTTTATGTTCTCTTCCATTTTTAAAACAAAGCTGCTCTGGATCATACTGGCTGCAGCCCAGGGAAGCCCTACAGTGGGCTGAGATCCAGCCCATGGCCTCACTCCATCTATGTTTGGATGAGCTGCAGCAAGCAAGGCAGACAGCTTTGTTGCACAGCCAGTTTTTTACCATACAGATCAGTGAGTGACTCCTGGGTCACCTCTCCTCCTGAGCAGTGCCTGTGTGACCATTTCTGAAAGACGTTTCCTTGTATTTTCCAGTCTCAGGTGTAAGGTGTCCAGTTTCACTGTGGCCTTTCCAAACAGCTCCAGTAACTTAGAGGGATCCAGTTATGCAGATGAAGGATTGACCATCTCAAATCTCATACAGCCTGACTTTAATTAGCTCCCCACGGCCTGACTTTGAGCTCAGAAGTGCTGTGGTAAATCTGGAGTAACTCCCTTGAGCAGCAGTTTTGAGAACACTTTGGACCCTGAAGTTCTGACCTTCTTTTCCACTCCTGCAAGGGCTGACCATGGGAGCAGCTCCAGGCCAACCCAGATTTCCAGGGCCCAGCTTTCAAACCCAGGTGTCCCTAAGCCATCAAGTTTGACCATGTCAAGCAGGGTGCTTCCTGTATTTAGGGTCCTGTCACAGCATCCTCTGCTCCCCTCTGCAGTGGCACCCCAGGGCTGTTTTCACACACCAGCATGTGATGCTGCCATGGGAGCTCATCCATGGGCATGGTGCTGTCCTGCTGCCTCTGACTGTCCCCACCCAGCAGCCCCACACCTAGTCCCTTCCATTACCCCCCAGTCCTGACACTGCAGCTGCTTCCTCAGATCATAACCTAATAATTATTATCTTCCTAATCTAATCCTAGCTCATGCTCTGGCTATTTCCCACTGACCCCTGGCCTCTCCATCTCTTGGTCCCTTTGCAACTGATCCAGGGTTGCTCATTCAAAGTAACCAGCACTGAAATTCCCCTATCATGGTAGACAGGCATGTCTTCTCCTGGGTTGGTGGTCTGTGCTAACAGCTGCACCCAGCTACAACTCTTTTCACACTGGGGTTTAGCCAATTCCTTCTTGTTTAACAGTTCCTTCTTCCTCCACCATTGCCAGAGGCCCAAGCAAAGGGCACAGAGCTGGTACCTGAGTCCCTGCACACCTTTGCCCAGCAATGTTGTGGCACAGGTAAAGGTGTGCTCAGGTGAGGTGTGTGCTGGGGAACCACACAGTCACAGCTGCTTACTCCAACCAGCAGCACACAGCTGCACCAGGAGGTTTCTAGAAGTTGCCAAGAAGCCCAGATGACCTGACAGAGCCAGAGTATGCCCTGGGATTAAAGAGATGGGTGAAAACAACTGTGTGCACATGGCCTGGAGAAAGTGTCCTAGACTGTGGCACTGTCCACATGATTGTTACCTGTGACAGCTGAACTCAACTCCATGTGTAGCTGGTCCCCAGAGATGAGCAGCAACCCAGACAGAGCAAGAAGGGTGGCTGGGGTTTGGATTCACCCCAGTTTCTGCATTTCCACCCACCCTCAGCCAGTGTCACCCACTTCACACCCAGTTCCCTTGGCCATGACCAGTCAGCCTCCTCTCTGCAACATCTCTAGCACCACAATGAAAGGCAGAGAGGCTTTGACATCATGCATTTTGACAGATTTACAAGCACCCCTCCTTCTTTTTATCCTCAATATCCCAGTTTTTTCAGGTGATGAAGACAAGGCAGAAAGGCTCCCTGTGACAGCCTGCTCTTAGGAGCCAGTACAGCCTTCCCTGGCAAGAGGAGAGGCAGGAGGCAGTGACTGACACCAGCTCCTGCACAGACCCTCACATCAAAGCCTTCCTGCAGGACAGTCACTCACTGACGGGCTCTGCCAGCACAGGAAATCTGGCACAGGCTGCAGAGCAGGTGGGTTGCCAAGGAGATCTCTGCACCAGCTCCCTTCAGATGTGGACAGAGCAGACCTGGCCCTCTCAGTGCATCAGCAGGACAAAATTTTTCACCAAAAAACGTGGAGAATTTGTTACAGGGTTGAAATTTCAAGATACCTACAGACTGCCTTGGTGTTGCTTATGTGCTGCTAACCTCTAAGAAGATCCTGCACTGACCAGGCAACTACTACTAATATCTGTTATCTTAGCTAATGGAAGCACATACAAGACTCCCAAATTAAGAAAATTTCTTGGAATTTTAAACTTTTTCAGCAAGAATATTATTTTCATTTTAGTGAGCTACAATGACAACTCTTTGTTTCAAGATCTCTGCCTCCTGAGATCACAGAATATTCTGTGTTGAAAGGGACCCACAAAGCTCACTGAGTCCCCGAACTCCTGGCCCTGCTCAGCACCATTCCCAAGAGTCACATCATGGGTCCAAGACTGTTGTCCAAATGCTTGAGCTCTGTCAAGCTTGATGCTGTGACCACCCTCTGAGTGAAGAACCTTTTCTTACATCCAAACTAAACCTCTCCTGACAACTTCAGGTCACTTCCTCAGGTCCTGTCACTGTCATCACAGAGCAGAGATCAGTGTTTGCCCCTCATCTTCCCCTCCAGGCTGAACAGAACAAGTGCCCTCAGCCTCTCCTCATACAACTTCCCATCCAGACATTTCACCACCTTTGTTGCCCTCCTCTGCACACTCTCTAATGGCCCAATGTCTTTCTCACACTGTGCCACCCCAAACTGCACACAATATCCAAGGTGAGGTCACCCCAGTGCAGAGCAGAGCAGGACAATCCCTCCCTCGCCTGGCTGATGCTGTCCCTGATGCCCCCAGGACAGGGATGTCCCTCCTGGCTGCCAGGGCACTGCTGGCTCGTGTTTAACTTGCCATGGACCAGCACCCCCAGGTCCACCTGTGGCACTGTTTGCCAGCATCTCATTCCCCAGTCTGTCTGTATGTCCAGGGTTGCCCCTTTCCCTTACTGATTTTCATATACTTGGTGACTTCCCAGCTCTCTGATATGCTAAAGTCTCTCTGCAGAGCCTTCCAGCCTTCAAGGGAGTCAGCAGCTCCTCCCAGTTTTGTATGATCTGAAAACTTAGTATTCCTTCCAGCTCTGTGTCCAAGTCATTTGGGCTCTCATCTGCTCTCCTCATGTCCAGAGCTGAGGTTTTGCTAGCACTTTTCCTCCTGTCAACAGAGATGTAAAACTTGATCACTTCATGGTCACTGTGGCAGAGTGATGATTGTGATGGTGGCACCAATCTCCACTTCAGCAGGGAAACCCTCTCTGTAGACAAGCAGCAGATCAAGGAGGACATATTTGTGAGCTGGCTCCCTTAGGACCTGTTCCATAAAGTTATCATCCAGTTTTTCTGGATCTTATGGTTGTACCACCTGTGTGATGCCCCCAGTTAACTTCTGGCAGGTTGAAGCTGCCCAAAAGGACCAGGGCAGTTGACTTAGAAGTGTTCCCTTTACTCCTCAAAGAATAATTTGTCCTTGTGTCATTGTCCTGGCTGGGAGGTCTACAGCAGCATCCCAGAATGACATTTGCATTATTTATTTGCTCCTTGATTCTTACCCAGAGGCTCCCAGCTGTGCCACTGCCAACTGTGAGCGCTGTACATCCTAACCCTTCTGTTACACACAGTGCCAGCCCTCCAGGTGAGGAGATGCTGTGGGGTAGTGGAACAATTTGAAATGTAAATGCATGGCTGCAACCCTAGAAAGGAAATTTGCAATGGCCATGTCATGTCTTATTTATTTCAGGACCTGACCTCTCGCATACATCAGAGCTGTTCTCCACCTTAAAGGATCCCAGGAGGTTACAGGAGTGTAACATCCTGCAAGCTGTGCAGTCCCAGGAGCTTGGCAGGAGATAGCAAGGCTTTCATGGTCATGAAAACATTCAGGGGAACACAGTGAAGCAGCACGAAGTAGGTGAGGTCAGCAACAAGCAGGTACTTGCATGTGGGGTGGACAGGTATGTGTGGGGAGCACAGCCACACGCCCAGACAGCACAGGAGGAACGTGAAGCTGGGACATGAGGTGGGTGGACAGCCTCAGAGATGAAGGGATGCCTTTTGGCAAGAGGAGAGATGTTTTGTAGGGAGCAGAGTGATGCAGAGCTTTGGGGGTGGAAGGAAGGAGGAGGGGAAAACTGGTGCCACAACATAAAGGAGTGAACAAGTGCTGCAATCATTGATGCACAGGCTGGGGTTATTCAGGTGCTGTGACTGACACCTGTGGTGTGCCTACAAATGTACAATGGGACAGTTTTACATGGGAGACAGCAGCATGGAATAGACATGTGCTGGTTCCTGCAGTCTCTCACCTGTGGTACCTTCACTGCACGAGCATCCCACACAGAGAGCATCCCTGGCTATCACCAGTCACGAGGGAAGGCAACAAGAGAAACCCTGTGTCAACACTGGAGACAAAGTGCCTGGAAGCACTTGCTCCTCGGGTAGACAGCAAATGCAGAAGACAGCCTGTATTACTCACAATGTTTTAGGACTGCATCCAAGACTGGTCCCACGAATCCCAGGCTGTATCTCAACATTAAGTAATGCTAAAACATCAGGGCAGAGTGTAATGAAGCCTTCCACAAAGGAAAGCACTGCAGACTGCAAGGCTTTTATACAGAATAGTTACAGAATAGTAAAGCTGGTGTTGAAGATGTGCCTCTGGTCTACACATAAAAAACTCACCAGGCACTGTCAGCATGTTTAGGAGCAGCAGCACACTGCTTAGCTGCCAAAACCCTCACCTCATCTCCATCCTGTGGCCTCCCCTGGCTCAGAGTGGAGAGGGAAGAGCTGCATCTGGATTCATTACAGATCAGCTCACACAGGCCACCCTGGGTAATGAAGTGCATGTAAAATTGCCCTAGCAGTGGAGCTCAGCATCAAATTCCCTGGCCATCTGAAACAACCCAAAGTGAAGTACAGGTGCTGCAATTCTTCTGAGGGGATATAGTTCTTAACCTGGAACAGGTTTGATTAGATGTGCTCAGCAAACAGAAGGAGCCCTTGAGCACAGGGCACTTAAAAGGTGCTATCATGAGGCTACTTGGAACACAATGCAAAATTAGGGTTAAGCCTGTGTTTTCTTGGGACATTCAATTGTTAGTTTCTGGACTCTGTAGTACTTAAAACACACAGAGACCCTTTACATGTAGAACATGCCTTTAGAACTTGGGATACACACACCTCCAGAGAATAAAATTATGATTAATTCTTTACAAAGCTACAGATCCAGACAGTACCATCACATTTTTTAAAATATGGATTATTAATGAAGAAATGCACACAGGGAATTGTATGGTTTCATTTAAGCCATATAGTGAAATGACAAATCCCAAGCACCCACAACAGACATAGTTGGTAAAAAAAAGCATTAAAGAACAATGATAACTTATATGCCTCCAACTGCACAAATGGATCTAGCACATTCATGAGAAAAATCACTAAAGCCTCATGCCTCTGCCTTGTCCTGCCAAGGTGGCCAGGGCTGGACAAGGGTGTGCTACAAGCACAGTGGTGGCTCAAATGCTTTACTCCCCACTATCACCACTTTCTCTCATTCTCTTTTTTCTTGTTTTTGGAATTTGCATATGCTCGCTCTGGGAGACTCCCCCCACAAGCACTGCCTGATTTAAGAACCAGCCCAGTATCAAACACCTGAGCTATCCTCTCCTGGGGGCTTCCACTCTGAGGCAAGCAATGTATGGAGCTCCACTCTCCCAAAAAAGCTTTCAGTGACTAAAGCCTTAAGCTGCCTTTTCATTCACTCCACAATTAGAGAAATACCCTCAGATCTAACACCAGGGGATACAGGGGTCCTGCTCAGCCTCAGGAAGAGTAGGAGCTCACCCACTTGAACCACTCCAGTTCCAGGATCTAAGACAAGAACTGTAAACTGTCTTGAGACCTGCTGAACCCAAGAAAGGCCTCTCTGTGAATTTTAGCAGCTTACCTTTGAGCAGAGATCTCTGCAGGCTTTGTAAATGCCCAGCTCTCCAGAGGGGAGGCAGCAAAATATTACAGTGGTGGATTTCAAACAAACTGGGTGCAGAACTGAATTTAGCACAGGGATATAGGGGCACCCTCCAAGCCATACTCCAGCCCCCCTTTATTTGCCCAAGTGCTGGCAGTGCATGCTGTCCCAGCTTCAGGGAAGCACCAGTCCCTTCCCAAAGCCTTCTCCAGGGCAGAGGGGGAGTGCCTAAAGCACTTGATGTCACTTAGCATCTTCCCAGCAGCTCTGCAGGGCACTGGGCCAGGATGCTCACAGCCTGGCTGGCACAGCCAGGGGAGCCCAGTGCTGCAGCTGGAGCTCAGATAGCAAAGGCAGGCCATTTCAAGTGTCTATCTGGTTAGAAAATTGTATTTTTGTCAGTAGGCAGCATCAGAACAGAGTCCAGCAAGCGGAAGGGAACATGGAAGAAGCACTTTACCCACTTCTCAGTAAATGATGATCACTAAAGGCAGAGAGGTCCCTCTCATTGTTACCAGCAAGTGCAGAAAAAAGCCACTTTGCCATCACAGAACAGGACTCATCTAGGAAAAGGCAAGTCCATCCTGTCAGGCTTGTGAGCTCAAGTGACACAAAGGCTTTAAGCCCCTGGCCCAGCAGTACCAGTCCCTCCATCCCAGCCCTCCTGCGCTCCCACTGCCAGCACACAGAGCCAGGACCGCAGCATCAGGAAAAAATCCTCTACTAGGACTTGCCAGATTTGTGTGAGAGGGGAAGAGCAAGACACAGCCACCTTTTCCCCAAGCTGTGGTGAAAGAAAGCGGGGCTTTCTTCCCCTTGCTGGGTTTCAGGCAAATAAATATTTCCAGCAAAAAGAGCAGCCCTGAGCAGGTCCTCCTGCAGTTGTAGGAGACACATTTGCCCATATATTTTATAGTTTGCCTTTCTTCACCCATGCTAAAAATACCTTGATGCCCTTCACACAGACAGTCCTCACTCTACCTCCAGCAGGGAAGAGGGAAGCCAGAGACCCACTTGACAGTTTTGTTTCCTTTCCTTCACCAGAGTGAAACCACAGAGAAGGGAGACACCTGTGCCTAGAGCTGAGACAGGAGCAAGGGTGGACCCTGCCATCCCCTCCAGCTGCTGGAGCTCTCTCTTCCCCATCCATCTAAAGTGATGGAGACCTGGCACAGGGCTGGCACACATTGTCTGGACATGCCTCCAGACACACAGAGGCCACTTTCCATGTTGGCTGGTCAAATGCAGAAGAACTAGCTAGCACAGCTGTCCCAGCTGCTCCCATTTCTCTGCTATTTGCAGAAAAAGGGGAATTTCATGCCCCTTTGGGTAGGAACAGTCATCAGAAAGACTGTGAATATGCCTTTTCTTTTCTTCTTCCCACTTGGCCCAGCTTTCCCTAGAAGTAGTGCCTGCCAACCACTGCAGATAAAACACTAATCCCAGTGCAAACCATGTTAACATTTACTCTGACCTTTATTAGGCTGTCAAGAGGTGCTCATTTTGCTGCACCACACCATGGTGTCCCTCAGACTGCCTCCTATTTCTCCCTGCAATGGCCACACTTTGCCATTGTGCTGCCCTTGCACATGTTGCACACAGATCTATCCAAGGGCCTTGGAAAAAGGAATAGGATTTTAAACACAAGGTCCTCACCTCAGCTGCATTCTTCCACTCATTTTTTTGCCCCAGGCTGTCCAGCTCAGGCAAGTGCAATGAATGGGAAAGGTCAGAGGTGAGATCTGTATTCTGGGGGCCCAGACAAGTTCCTGCCCCTGCTTCACACACAATAGCAGAGTTGGTTCACAAAACGCAGGGTGGCACACGCCTGGGGAAGCCAAACCAGCAGGGCTGTTCCAGCAGGGTAGGCTGGGTGCAGCGCAATAATGAAGCAACAGGCTCCCCCCTTGCAGTGAACACATCTGGAGCCCAGTGAATGCTTTTCCACTCATGGATATTAACAATTTCAAAAGAATAAATAACAATTGCCACTGACACCTTTGACATAGAGCCTAATTGAGGCACAGGAGGTTGCAGCAGCTTGTTCTGAAGCCTTGGCTGTTCAGCAGCAGAGACAAGGCTGGCCTAGGTCCCTGTCCACCCAAATCTGTACTGTGAACTCCAGGCCACCCTGTAATAGAGAGCAAGCAAGCTCTCATTTAGGGTGGGCAGCTACTGGGGACAGTGAAATCTTTAGCAGCTTGCTCTGGCAGGGTGCCAGTGGTGAATGGACACTAATTTTCTTAGGGCAGCCAAACCCCTCATCTGCCCAGAAAACCTTTCCACAAGTGCCTGAAGGTCTGAAGGTGTCCAGGAGCAAGAGTGGCCTCCCTGGCTGTGTATATGATATTGAAAGGGAGAACAAGAGGTAAACAGAGTTCTGAGAATCAGGATTTCCTACTATGTCCCAGGACAGTCTTGGCAATACCCTGCTCTCCCAACAGCTTTAGCATCCTGCCAAGCACCCCCAGGGCAAGGCATCCCCAGCCCTGGCAGGGAACCCTCCCAGCAGGCAGCAGGGTGCTCTATGTGCAGAGATTTAAGAGTTTTCCTCTCTATCCTGCCAGGCCCAGCTGGGTCAGACACAGCACTTGGCAAGAGAAGAGTTCCCTGCTAATTTTATCCTCTGCTCTCCACCCAGCTCAGCTGCTGTGGGCAGCACCGAGGTGAGGGCTGTGACCTGACCACAGCTAAACACAAAGGAGTGGGGCACAGGGGGTGCCACGCTGATGTGGGCTGGAGCAAATCCCTCCTCATCCCTGAGAAATGGGGAAAAGACAAACTGCAGCTCCTGGAGATCTGCTCCTGGGCTGGAACAAATCCCTCCTCATCCCTGAGAGATGGAGCCAGGACAAACTGCAGCTCCCAGGGGATCTGCTCCTGGACCCAGGATGTGCTCTCCAGACTCTCATTCAGCCCAGGGGAATAACTGAGGCTGCAAACCTGCAAGGATCCCATGAGTTTGACACACTTTTGGACAGTCCTGGAGCTGATGCACCTTGGATGCTGAACAAGCATCACTTTCCAAACATTGCCCATAGGAGAGCCTGGTCTGGCTCTTTGCCATCATGGTCCCTTCTCCAGCATGCTGCCTACCCCAGAATCCTTACCCAGGGATGGGATGCCTTCCCTGCTGAGCCTGCAATGCTGCAGTCCCTGCTGTGGGAATCACTGCTTGGGAGGGGAGATGAGCAGGGAGAATTGCCCCATGTCCAGATGCAAACTTGCACTGGTTCCAGCAAACAAGGCCTGTCCCTCTGTGTAAGAGGAAAACCCCCAAAAGGCATGGCAAGACAGAAAGGGAGCCCTGAGGATTATGGAAGGAGCAGAGGTAGCATGAACTTCAGCAGATTCTGGATTAAATGCTACCTGACCATGCACCATAGGATATATGCAAACCAAGCATCTTTTATTCAATTTTCACTGTACCTAGAGAAAAGGGACTTTACATCCTTTGTAAATAGAGATATATATAAAAATAAACCCCTGACTACATGAGCAAATCATTTTTCTGCAGAAAAAAACTGGCCAAATGCTGAGCATTGACACTCAGGACAAAGCAGGTAACCACATTGCTAATCAAAAACAATCAAAAATCTGCAGCACTGAGCACAGTGCCCTACACAGGGGAGCCAGCTGTCTCAGCAGACACTAACCACAGTAAAAAGCCATCATACTACTGATTTTCAAGGTAACAAACACCCTTATGACACCAAATACATTTTTAACCATTCTGGTAGAGCTGCTTATGATCCATACAAGCTTCTGTAACTTTTATCCTTGTATTTTCCTCCACCTCTTTTTTAAACCTAAAACAGTGCTCTCTTCTTTCTACCTCTCTCTTTTTGATCTCTGTTCCAGCCTCTCTGCTCCACTGAAATCCCAAATATTTGCTTCTAATCTAGCCTTCAGTTCCTTCCACATTACAATATTTTAGTGGCCATTGGCATTTTCTGATCACTCTGCTCTGACACTCATCTCACTATGTCCCCTTTTTGGCCGCTCCTTATTTTTGTTCAATCATTTCTGTCATCTGTACTTGCAAATGCTTCTTCTTCTGCTGGTTTTACCTTACACTTTTCTTTCTTCCTCTATTTCTGCATGAGCTGCAAAACTTGCTAAAATGCTTTTTTCCCTTCTTGATCTGTCTATGTTGTGTATTGAATTAAAACAAAGAGTTATAAGAAAAAGGTGAAAACAAAATTCACAAAGAATAAAAATAAAAAAATAAAAAAACAAAAACGGGGAAAAACCCCAACTAGTCATGCCTTTTGGGAAGCATGGAATTTTTGGGAAAAAGCACTCAAGAAAGAGTACTAGAAGACCCAGAGTTAATTGGCAAAGCAATTACAATTTGCAAAGCAAAGGAAATCAGTGCATGGCTGGGGCTGATGGAATGCAGACAGCAATCAGACAGTTCAACAAACTGAAATAATACTGGCCAGACTGAGGCAGGGTACAGCAGGAGTTCAGAGAGGGAGTGCACCTTCCCCTGCCCCACCAGCACACACCAAGGACCCTCTTCCCTGCTGGATCCCAGAAACCTGGGGTTTGGAGCTTTCTGTGCTGTCTGGCACTGACCCCCTGGAGAACACTGCTTTTGACCTTAAGTCTTGGAGAAAGTTTCTAAATTTGAGTGATGAGTTAAAATCACGGGTGTGTAGTTAAATAGAAGTGTGTGCTTTCACATGGTAAAGGGTTTTAAATTTGAGGTTTTTATAGTATAGTAACAGGTATGGGACAAGATGGAAGATTTTGGGCATTGTCTCAGTGCTCATTGTCCTTCTTGGGCTTCAAGCAGTAGTTTCTGGTTGGTCAGTCAGTGTCACACTGAAGGTCATGGGAAGTTAGTTATTGGGTTAAGAGTATAAATAATATAGATGTTAATTCTCTATTAGACTGTTTAGCTTTAAGACACCTTGTAGCAGCTGGATCTTGCTCCATTTTTTTCGCTTCTAGCAGGTAGCTAGAAGTGCTGCTGAACACTCTGTACTTTTTGATAAAATTTAATAAACAAAAAAACCCAAACACGAAAAAATCCATTTCCATCATGTATTTGTTAATCCTGGCTCTGAGTGAAGGCAGAAGAAACTGAGACAAACCACTAATGAAGTGGTGCAAAACTCCCACCACTGTTACACTTCCCCACTGCAGCATGAGGTGCCAGTCAGTGAGATGTGCCTGGAAAGATCTGCAAGGAAGGGTGGCTTGTTTTGAGGAAACACAAGTGCAGAGCTGTGCTAGCAACATCAGCATTTCTTCAGAGCAGCAGCAGGGATGAAGATGAGGGCTGGGAGAGTGGGGGAAGGAACAAGACAGGTGGAGGCATTTATTAGCTGCAGACCTGGTGCAGGTGAGCATCACTCTGCCAGCAACAGAGAAACTGCCAATGGAAGAGAGGCACTGGCAGAAAAAAAATCAAAAATTTAATTCAGATTAAATTCAATGCTGACAATCTTAGCTCCACTACTGGAGCAGGTGAGTAACATGAACAAGTAAATACAGAACATCAGCTACAGCCAGTAAGTAATTCCATGGAAAAGGAAAACATCCATTACCAAGGTTAAATTCTGTCAAACCCTGGCGTCACAAAGCGTGTGCAATTCCCTGAAGAAGCAACCAAAACAGCAGAGACAGAATTAGAATACATCTTTTCAAGTATAAATAAGCTCCCAACATAGCAGTACAACTGTCCTTCAACTCCTGCAGCTTACAAAGTTCTTCCTGACTGAGAAAGCTGCTGAAAAAGAGCAGGAATGGCCCTGGGAACTGGTGAGAGAGACAGAGCAGCCAAGGCACACAGTCACAAAAAGGTGATGAAACAAGCTCTGCCATGCTCCTCATCCCACAAACCCAACTGCTTAGGTCCTGAATAATTGAATAATAGAGAGGGTTTTGCCCCTGCCTGAGAGGGGAGAGGAGAATGATGGTCAACACCAAACCACTTAGAGCTGGTGATCCAGCCAGCACATGGAGACAAACCAAGCACCAACTTGGCAAAACCTTCTTCCACAAACCACTGCTCAGGCTGTGCTTAGCACTGAAAATCTTTCTAGAACCCATACGAATTTAGATCCATGCAGATGCTTACATCACTACCATGTGACTGATGGCATCTCCCCTCTTCCTTTGTGTCCCTATCTGCCTTCCCACAAAAAAGTGGGCAACCACTTGCCTTGCTGCTGTGGGACACCTTTGATCTGAACAACCTTGGAGCCCTAGGGCTCAAAGCTCAGGGAGCTATGGGTCAGCAGTCATGGTCCCTGTAGTTATAGGGCCCAGGACAGAAGGCTGCTCACAGCATGAGGCAGTGCATGGGGCCAAGGATGGATACTTGGGAAGCTGGGACACCTGTGGCATCAAAGATGTGATCAACAAAGAGGCTGGAGGGGCTAAGAGCCCCTTTCCTGGGGACCCCACCATTCTGCTGCCTCCTGGGCTGCTCTCCACCTCCCCTTGGGTGCTTTAGGCTCCAGCCTCCTCCTCAGCCCATGCCCAGGATTCCCTGGATGAGATGGTGCCTACAATATTCTGGGGAGCAGGGAGGGGGAATGTGGCCCTTTGTGATCCCCCCAGGGATGCAGTTCCCTGCAGATGTTAGCTCCCCACACTCAGCAAGGGATGAGCCTCAGCCTCCTCTGGCCACTGTGCTGGCACAGCACAGGAGTCCCACAGAGCCCAAAGAGGGCTGTGTTTCCTTCCTCTTCAAGGTTCACCCTTGCTCTACTCTAGATTCAAAAACAAACCTCTTCACTGCCTTTTTTTTGTTGTTGTTGTCTCCTAACAAGAAGAAGAAGAAGCAACACATGAGCTGGGAAATTACTTAATAATGCCTTAGCTCTTAATCCCTTGGCTAGGATGTTATTTTGAATTTCCAAGTAGATGCAAGTAACTACTCCCTCCCATTGGTGTGAGAGTACAGACTATGGGGCATAACTGCTGGTTACAGAATTTACTCTGATACAAGCACACATCGATGTTTTCAAGTCTCATTTTACAATTTCCCTTTCTCCTTATGTAAGGCAGACAATTATCACCAAGGTACACCTCTGGAAATTATAGTTCAGTCAGCTTTGATGGGAAAACTTGGTTTTGGCAGGTGGTTGGTTTATTTTACATTTTTGATGGAAAACAAACAAAACACTCCCAACTTTGGCCTGCTTACAACAAAACATGGACTGTGGCAGCTACTGCAGAGTGAGCTGCTGCAGCAGGTAAATGGAGGCTATTAATACAGGGTGGTCTGGACAGGATATTCTCAGGCCATTATAAACTTTGTTCTGCAGCTCAGATGGGGTTAATAGCACCCAGACATGACTACTGCAATTTTACAGAAAATTGCATTACGAAATATAAATAAAACTAATTTAGGAAGTGAAGTATTTACGAGAAGGGCTGCAGATATCTTAACCAGGCTCAAAGGAGTGGCAGAACTGAGGAAGCTGTCAGAGTTGCCAACTCCAAATATATGGGCCAAGCCCACGCTAATGACATGGAAATAAGTAAATAGCCTCTTCAAGGAAGGCAGAAATATTTATTTGGAATGGCAGGAAAAAAATACACATATCATAAATGCAGATTATCCCCACTCCAAGAGAGCTCTAATAGGCAATTCTGTGGCCATCACAGGTGATGACAGAGATCAAATATTTTTACTGGTAAATGGAACACAACAGTATGTGACAATGAACTACTGTTTAGTGAATGTGAATTTACATATTTCAGGCAAACACAGGCTGCCATGTAAGGCTACTAGTTCCTAATGCTCACAGTTCAGAAGGCATGAGAAAAAGAAAGTCAAAAAGATAAAACATGCCTATTATAGTCAAGCCACTGGTCTGTATTCAGTGTTTTTATATTACTGACTAGCACTGGCTGTTAATTTCCAACTGGTAAAAAAAACAAACAACCCAAGAATATTTGAACGGCCAGAAATGTACATCGAGGTCACTGGAGTAAGAAAGGAAAGCCCCACGGATGATGCAAAGGCCTGGATTTACCATTTGTATCTCTGATGGGAAACAGTGACACAGAAAAGGAAAAATAGCCCCAGATGTGACAATTTTGCCACTAAGGGTGTCAGACCCACACTGTAAAGTAATCTCTAACAGCTTAATCCCCTTCTTTTAGAAGTTGGGGGGAAAACCCACATTGACCTCTTTTCCCCTCAACAATCCCCAGGACAACTCAAATGGGAAATAGTCAGAAAATGCTGAAATAACTAAGCCTTAGAAAACTATAAAATCAGAATTAGTGACCTTTTGAGGGGCACTGATGCTTCAAGGGGACTCAACACCCAACAAGCTCTAGATTGTCTGAAATTATTCAACATCCTAATGACTGACTACATTATGAATGTGTAATAATAATAATAAATATTATTATTCTGTGTAGTTGATTTAAATTATTTATTATGGCAACACAAATTATTTTTCTGTGATGTCTTAGGAGAACTTAATGGCAGCATAATCTCAGACCATCTAAGCATCTTAAAGCATCAACAGCATCAAGGCCTTTGCACTTTGGTATGGGAAAGTCTCAGGAAAACAGAACTACAGAGCAGCTCTGGTCCAGATCCCAGTGTAATTTGGCTTGGCTCATGACACACACAGACTATGAATTTCTAACATCATAAAAGGGTGAGTATCCAAGGCCCAGACTCACAGCTGTTTCCACCCAAGGCACATGGGTATCTCTAAAATCTCACACCATATGTAAATAAACCAGCTTATTTCCTTTTCAGGAAAGTCCTTCTCAGCAATTACTGCAAGCCTAAGAAAAGCAATGGAATTGGGGAGTAACTGTAAGAGGCAACATCAGTGCAGAGCAAGAACAAATAGGAAAGGGAAATTTAACAAAGCATAAATTCCTGAGGTATAGCCCTGGAGGAAGAACCCCATCATTACTCCATTCCCAGCTGCCAGGACCTACAAGGCAGTCTCTGCCCTCAGGAGAGCATCCTGCCTTTCTCCATCCTGCAGATGCCATCATTCCAAACCACCAGATGGGAGATGATGTCCATTTTCTCTCACATCTGCCTGAACTTGCAGGTGGGAGAAGGCAGAGCCTCCTTACAGCAGCACATAGAAACACATCTCCAGAAGAGAGAAGCATTCCTGTGCCAACCCCGTGGTGTGGGGCACCCCTCTGAGATCCAAGAGATCCTAATGCACTCCAACTCACAGCAGGAAGGTGTGTGCAGGAATACATGATGTTTTGGCACACCACGACATAAATCTGTTACAGTTAACATGAGTACATGAAGAGATGACACAAGAGTTTATTTATAAAGGTAATGTATCATCTTGGCAAATTATTTGGGGATCTGCTGAGGCCAGATAAACTGCAGGCCGAGTTCCAAGAAAACAAACACCCACCTGACTTCAAGTGAGGTGGTGAAAAAGCACCAGGCTCACAACCTACCTGCAGCACGTGCCCCAGCAGCAGGGACGGACTGGCCCAGGACAAGCATGGCATAGCCAGCAGGAATTCTGGGCTGCCCCACCTGCTGTGTCAATGAACCTGACAAACCATAGGGGGATCCCCCTTGCTCCCTGTGACCCTGGATTCTCCCCTGGAGCCTGTGCTGGGACCATGGGGCTGGGGATGCTGGCTCTCCTTACACACACCAGAGCAGGATGCCCAGCACCTCTGCCCAGCCTCCAGGGAGGCTGCCCTGACCCACAGCTACAGCCCATAATGAGCTTTGGGAATGGTGCTGACACAGATCCCTGTGAGCTTTGGGAATGGTGCTGACACAGATCCCTGTGAGCAGAGGTCTCCCAAGTGTCCTTCCAAGCACAGACACACCATGGATGTCCTTCCATGCAGACACATGCAAGCTTCATGGTATAGACACTCCTTTCAGTCAGGATGGGGGGCTTTGGGCTGGGTTAACAGCTTGCACAGAGAGGAAATACACCCTTCAGACACCACTGGAGTCCACATGGCCCCATTTCTCTCCACGTGCACTAAGGAACCTCGGGGGCAATTGGCTCTGCAGGAGAACGATACCATGCATGCCCAGGCAGGTGAGCTTGCAAAAGGGAGGAGGGATTGCAAAAGGCAGCCGTGAGCATGTGAATGAACCTGCAGATGTAGGTGTGCTCCTCCTTGTGCACGCAGGCAAGAGGAGGGAGTTGATACATTACATTAAATGTCCAATTTCACCTTTCTGGAGATGTTCTTCTCATACAAACACATGCACCTGCCCATTCTCAGACTACCTGCAGTGCTTTTTAGTGGCCTGGATGCCTGAAGGTTAGAGCTCACCTGGTACAGGCATAATTAAGAAGAAAACAAAGGGATACTGAAGATGTAGGTACTGGGGAATTGGAAGTCTTGCCATAAGGACTTCTTTATTTGCACATTTTCATGGTTTCTTCTGAACCCCTCCTATTTTCCACTTCAAACAATGGTAATGTGCACTCTCGAGTTAGAAAAGCAGCAGTACGAAAACCTGAGTGAGACACAAATCACTAACACAACCCAAGATAGGAAGATAACACACTCCCAGTGTTATTTACTCACAACAATAAAATGTGGAGGAACAGGGGGTAGGTTGAAGCAGTTGGGAAGGGCAGGTTAAAAAAGGGGCCCCCAACTCCTACAAGCTCCTAGGGCTCTACCCTACCAGGCACCCTCGTGCCTGGCCCAGTGTGACACACAGACCTGCAATAAAATAAATCAGTACAAATGATTTATAGACTCCTGAAATACCATGGCCTCAGCAGCAGAAAAAACAGATTCTGCACAGCAATGGCTGGGAATGACCTCACCTCCAAGTTTCTTCAGGGATGGGATTGTGTTTTTACTATGTTGACACAAGATTTCAGAGCAAAGGGGGATTATTGCACATCCTGCCTGCAAATACAGCCCACTGACACCAGCCTGACTCCATCAGTCATACCTTCCTTCACAGGTGGGCAAGAGAGGTCCTGCTGGGCACAGAAGAGAAGAACAGAGGGAGCAGGAGGAGTTGTCAGAGCCACCACCTTCTCCATCCAAACAGCACTGCAGCAGCTCTGGAAAGTGGCAGTATTTTGGGATGAGGGATTCCCCTGAGGAAAGACCTTTCCCTGCCCTTGTCCCTTCCATCCCTGCTGCCAAGCCAACTGCATTACAGCAGTAAAGGCAGGATGCAGGACATGCTCTCCAGACCTCTGTGTTTTCTCCCTCCCCAACACTTCATTCACCCATGAAATAACAAAGTTTCCCCATCTCCAGCAGGAGCACAGTGTGCTGTGCAGCAGCTCGTAAAGATGAGGAGAACATTCCTAGTGGAGAGCCCACTCCAGAGAGGTTAGTGCCTGTCAGCAGCTGGAGTAAACAGACTGCCTCCAGCTCCCCGGGTTTCCTGGCAGGGAGGCAGTGTCCTGCCTGTTACAACTTGTTTTGGATGACAACAACAGGCCACATTTCGTGCGAGGAGAGTGTGCCCATCTTCAGCTCACAGCAGCCTGCTTGTATCTCTTCATTCAGCTGTAAACATGTTTAAGATTCCTATGAACACCTATTGGGCAGCAAACCAGCCAAACATGCTCAATAAAAAAAAAAAAAAAAGGAAAAGGAACAAAAAGGCAAACCCCACAACAGAAACACCCTCCTACTCATGAGCACACAGTCCTGCCAACAAGGCTCCCTGGGAAGAATATATAGGAATATCACCTTAATACACTCACATCACAAAAAAAAACAACAAGTTTTTTACTTTACCTGACCAATTACTCATTTCAGCATCACCTTCAAAGGAAAGCCATCACTCACAAGAGCCCATACAATCCCCTGTGCCTGTCCAGCCCATCCCAACCTCCCTCAAAGCTCCACTTTCCAGATCAACTTTGGCACACAGAAATCCCAAGCCATGGTGTGCACTCAGGGTGTACAGCACGAGTCCTGCACCTCAGGCTGATCCCTCAACCTCTGACTTGAACATTACAGCAGAGTTTAACTCATGCCAGAGATTCTCCCAGCACATGGTGAGGAAGCATCATGAATGCCAATGGATACTGATGATTACAGGATGTTCTCCTGGACTCCTTCTTTGCTTTTATCCAAACTATTAAATATGCATGACTTCGTTGCACAGCAAAGCTGGAAATACCTCCAGAGAAGACAGTCAAGGCCCCAATTTTTAAGCATCACTAACTCAAACACCCACCCCTGGGCATCTGACATCTGCTGTCTCCACCACACACTAATCTGGGGGTTAAGAGGAGGAAAGGAGCATAAAGCTCAGGAGGATCCACCATGCCTGAAGACTTGCTCTGAGACATTGACTTGAGAGCAGGGATAGTGTGGGGGCATCAGAGGGGCTTGTGCTCCATCTCATGCATGGCTGAGAGGAAAAGTAATATTTTCACTGAGTCCTTACAGCATTGCAAGAGGAGGAATCACTTCTCTGGAAAGAGAAAAACATATTTGGCTTTCCATACACAGGCTGTACTACAATGCCTTTTAGGGAGGCAAGAAGAAACTCACAGACACAGGAGATGGAAACAGTGACCTCCTGTAGACCTTTCAAGCCCAGCAGTTTATCATCTTTCTGGCCCCAATGGCCTTTTAGCCTTTTGCCTAGAAAAACTGCCCAATAAAGAGCTTTTGTATTTTATCATTAACTGGGGAGGCTGTTGCATCAGCTAAGTTGAGGTGGCAGCTCTTGGTCGGTACAATAGGGTCCCCACCTGGGACATGCAACAGAAAACAATGCAGAAACAAGGCAAAAACTATTAATTGCTTGCAGAGTCACTCCCCTCTACACCAGCTTCCCAGGAAACTGGAAAGAGTCACCACATAGAGTCACAAACAAGGCCATTTCTGTCCCCAGAGAAGAAATATTAGTTAGTTTTAACAGCCAAAAGAAAACAAATACTAATTGTCTTCAGCTCGGATTTCTGATTTCTCTTAAAACAAAACAGGCTTTTAGAGGTAGTAGGGCAAGAGGAAGGGTGGGGAAGGTCACAGACCAACCTTCCTCCTGTTAGCAGGTTCCAGGATTCTGGCAACAAGGCCAAGAAAACATGACACCAAGTGCCCAGTGTGACCACAGCCCCCTGTGATGCTGAGCCGTGAGGAGCTGCCTGCCAGAGGATTTTACCCTCCCACCCCTTCCAGCAGCATTTAAATACCTTGTTTGCAATGAGCAGCAATGTCTCTGGCAGATTTGGGAGAACCTGGGATTTTATATAATTGAATTTTAATATAATGCAATTATTTTGTTCATGTTCTGTCTTAGTTGGTAGAAACTGTAGTCATCTCACTGTTTCCAGTTTCAGTCTTAGAACAGAATGACTTTCATAACAAAGATGTAAAAATAACCCTGTCTTAAAGCAAAGAGGAAGAACCCAATTCACTAAGAAAGTTGTTTTCTCCTGCACATCTCTGCTGTCCCCACTCTCTCAGTGGGGACGTTTCTCCAATCCCCTCCTTCTCCCTTTGCACTGCTGGCAGTGAAAGGACATCAGCTGAACAACTCCAAACACCTGGCTCAGCCCCTCTCTCCTCAGTTTTTAAATGCTTCTCACTTGTTTTCTCCCTTGCCTCTACACAAGCCCTCTACCCACCTGTACAAATCTTCTCTAAGCATTTTTGGTGGGATTTTGCCAAAGTGATGTACAGTAAAAGGCACAGTGAGATTGCATGAAAGATGTAATGCAAAGCAGACTTGTAGAACAACTCATCTTCTCATTTCACCAGGCATAAAAAGAGGATTATTACTGGAGGATTTATCCTAGCCAAAGAAATCAGATCTGTTATGCTGCTGGAACAATAAATAAGTGTTTTTATCCTTAATATCAAATATAACAGAGAACAAATGTACAAGTTGAAGTCCTGTAATAGACTTTGTGGAAGTAGACATTCATGGTGCTCCTTTGCACAGTTACAGTCCAAAGCTTTAAGAATGAAACCAAGCCTGACTCGTGGGAGTAAAAATTACGAGGTTTATATCATGTAATGAAAGGATCAGTATACTAGAAAGTACCAACAGTTAAACACTAACACGTAGTTGAAAACATACCTTCAAATTAGATTAGTACCAAGTGCTGATATTGTTTAAAAACCAGCAGCAACATCACAGCCTTTTACAAAACCGTGAGCCATTCGAAACTTTTCTCTAACTCCAAAAAGAGAATCGTAAAAAGCCACAGCACACTGACAGAATTTTCCTCTACTTCAGGGAAAAAAAAGCGCAGTTCCTTGCGCTTAGCCTGAGTCCTGCTGTACTCCCGAAAGTTTGCACAAAGCGAGCCCGGCAGCCTCTCCAGGGTACGCATTCCCTCCTGCTCTGCATACGCTTCTCCTCGCATCAAAGCATCTTTGCCGCCTTCCAGGTTCGCACCAGGGCACCAAGAACGACAAACATCTCCAAGCCTCTGGGCTCTGTAGCTCCAGCACGGTCAGATTTGGGTAGGTGAGAGACGGGGTGAGAGCCGGCAGGCCGAGGGCACGAAAGGAAACCCGCGGTGCCCCGCGCAAAGCCCCGCTCCGACCCCCGCGCAAAGCGGGCACGGCACGGCTCCGGGGATCGCGGGGTGCCGGGGCTGCCAGGGACGGCACCGCCCGCTCCCTTCCCTTCCCTCCCGCTCCCGGGGGTCACTCACTGCGCTCCGGGGCAGCCTCGCCGCCGGCCGCAGCCACCAGCTCCAGGTAGGCGGCCCAGAGCCCCAGGGCCAGCGCGCCCAGGGCCAGCAGCAGCCGCAGCTGCCTCCGGCGCCGCAGCCGCGCCAGCAGCCGGCCCCGCATGGCGCCGCTCACGGCCGCTCTCCGGGCCGGCAGGAGCCTCGGTGCATCCCCCCGGTGAGGGGGACTTCCCTCCTCTGGTGGGATGAGAGGGGACGATTCAAATCGCGCTGTTACTACACGCAGCTGAATGCATCTGAAAGTGTCTTTCACCTGGTGCAACAGGTGGAGGTGCTTGAAGTGCGTTGCTCGGTGAGGAGGAAGAGGGCTGGTGAAGGCTCCAGACCGGTGTTACATCGTCAGGCCCTCAGTAGGAGGATGGCAGAGGCTTTCAGGAAGACCAGGACCTTCCCTGAGTGAAATCGCTGCTTCATTATATGGCTCAAACACACTTTTGAGTTCTCAGAGTCCTAACCATGCTTTTGGTTTCATTCACATCCACCAACATGTCTTGGAGGTTGCAAACTGGATTCCTCCTCGGTGAAGGAAAGTGGGAGATAACATCTGGGATGTACATCTTGTATCCAGCTGGGGAGCTAATGCAGAGTTACTGCTTTCCAAAAATGTGTGATATGAGTGTTCGGTCATTGGTGGCAACTATTTTCCTTTACAGCTCCCCTCCTGCACAGCTGCAGCTCCTGTGTTGTGTAGAACCATGAACAGAAGCTCTCAGGCTGAAGTCGGTTTTTAATTAAAGGGTGGTATTTTATTTTTTTTCTTGAGACTCCTATTTAGAAGCAGCCTTCTCAAGTGTGAGGCTGCTCAAAAGGATGCTTACTGTTCTTCAGCTTTAAAAATGTGCCAAAAAGCCTTTTAAATGACATTGAGGGGCATGGAACAGTAGTGTGAGTCCCAGCAGGCAGAGGCTGACAGTGGCAGATGCAGGCACTGTTTGGGGAGCTGGAGCAGCATCCAGGTATCAAGTGATGTACAGCACAGTCCCAGCATCCAGGCAGCACTGAGAGATGCTGCTCTTACCTGTCACACAACTGGGATGGACCAAGGGCTGAGAGGTTTTCTTTATATGAGTGCCTCAGAAAGGTTCCAGAGCCATCTCCCTTCAGCTCCGTGCTGGGGAGGTTCCTCTTGCTCAGGGAAAGCACACCCAGAGGGTTTGTACCCCACTGCAGAGCTGCAAAGACATCTTTCTCAAGCTGGAAACAAACCCACGGTGGGGGAGTCTGGTGAGTGGCTCTGTCCTTGGACTTGCCCAGCCTCCCTGGGATAAAGTCCATTGTGCAGCTGTGGAGGATGCAATGCTTTGTTCCTCCTTCCTACCCCCTTTGAGGCTGCAGATGCACATCCATCAACCGAGCTTGAATAATGGGGAATAATCCCTCCAGTGTAAACAGAAAGAGCTGCCAATATATCCAGACACCACCAGTACCCACACAACTAAAAACAAGAAACTGTGGGCAGTTCCACCTTTACAAAGCAGGACTCTCATGAGGGCATGGCCCTGTTAAGAGTTTTTTGGTGGTGTGTTCATTTGAGGTTTATCCAGCAGGAGAGAAATAAACCAAGTTTTTGTATTTGTTCCAAAAAAGGCAGAAAATACTAAGAAAAGTGTGTAATAAACACAGATCTAAATTAAACTTTGTTTACCATTTAAAGAAGGAGAATTGAATTATGTATTCTTAGCAGAAAGCTGTCTGTATTTCTTCAATGAACAACCTTATTCTTGAAAAATAACAACTGTACTTTGTTGCATATTAAAATGAGTAATCACATTTTTCTCTAGCAAACATTCGACTAAAATGGAGGGAAAAGTGAAAGTGAAGGCTAACAGTAGCATTGTCAACTGATAAAGAAAAACTTTTTCCTGACAGAACTGTGCTGTGATATAGAAAAGCTCTTGTCTCTGGAGAAAAAGCTTACAGAAATAACTATGGCATGGTACTATCCTATCTGTTACAATATAGTCACAACAGAACAGTATTGAGGAACAAAATTCATCTGAAAGTGTAATAAAAAGTGAAGTCATAAAGTTGAATAGCTCTGCACTGTACTTAAAATAACTTATTTTGGACCACTTATTCATTGCAGAAAGAACAGATGTCCAGGAATAAGATTCTGGCAGTGATGTTTAAAACCACCTCACGTAATTGTTTTTATCTCAAGTCTACTAGCAGTCTTAGAGTCTCAAATTCTCAGGCATCTCAAGTCCCATGAGTGTGAGCCCAGACCTGCACGTGTCTCCTCCTCACTGTGTGCACAGGCTGGGGTCAGCCCTTCAGGATCAGCAGGAGAGCTGGAAGTGGTGATGCAGGAATAGGGCCCGTGGTGTGTGGAGCTGACCTTGAATATTGGACAGTGCTGCTGGCTTCAGGACACATCTCTCCCAGCCTACCCTGAATACCCACTTCAAAGAAACTGAGTCTTTGCCAGAGGAACCAACTGGAGTATTTTTTGGCTTTGTTTGAGCTGCTGCTTGTTTTCTATTTTGGCAATGCTTCCTCATGATAAAAGCAGTCTTTGATACAAGTGCAGCACTTAACACGCATCTCCCTCCTGGCTCACCCCTCTCTAGATCCATCTCTGAACATCTCTGCCTTTTCTTGTTATGTTTTTTCTTCTAGTTATCTAACAACTGTTTCTCTATTCTGTAAGTCACTTTTAGCTCCATGCCAACATTGTTTCTCTGTAGGTTCCCCAAAGGTTCAATTATCTGCCACTTGCTCCTTCCCTTCTTTCTTCTTGTGTAATTTTCAACACTAATTGCAAGTTCCATACCAAAGATACCCAACTGTCCCTAGACTTTACCACCCTGGTGGCTTCATACTCCTCTTACTGACCTCAGTACAAACAATGACTTCATCTCAACATTCTTCATAGAAATGGCTCAAAGGCAGAAGAGGAATAGGAAGTTTCTGAAGACACAGTTCCCCATTATTTCTCCTCAGGATTTGATTGGGCTCTAAAAGGCATGACCGGTGGAGCAATCCCAGAAAAACCCCTGTCAATGCTGCATTTGAACATCACTGTAAGGGAATCAGTGTGGCCCCACAATTAACAACCTATCAGCAGAAGGACCTCCTTGCCCAGTTAAGTGGTGCTGATACAGGGAGCTGTGTTAATGTGGTCATATTTTACCAATACAGTTGCACTGCCAGCACTTGTATGGCATGGCCTGGGTTGGGGTTTTTGCTGCACACACAGCCATGACTTTGACAGGATCATGATCCCATTGCTCTCCTACAACCTGGCTGTCTGGGTGGAAAGCCTCATTCATGGTTCTGTCTTCTCACTGCATAACTCTTTCATAGCTCTCAAATCCTCACTGTCCAGATAAAGTTACACAGAAATGGTTGCCCTTCCTTTTCAACTGGCAAGAGGACACTCTCACATGAACTTCATCCAATGCCTCTAAGAGGACCTCCTGATTGCATGTCCTGCCCCAGGAGTTGACCTGAATGACTTCCTGCACATCAGAACAATCTCTTCATATCTAGATCACACACTTGCACTTCCTGAAAAGTGTTTCTCTATACTTTAAGCTGAGAACTTGCAAAAGACTTTGCAGGCTTTAGATACTTACCATAATAAAAGATGAATATATGTATTGGATAATTTGGGAAATCCACGTTTTCAATCCAGTCTTGCATAATTTCTTCCTTCCCCTATTTTAATCATAATAATATGTAGTTTATAGTTTAAATGACTGTGCTTATCAGCCTTACTTTTCAAGAAGTCCCAAAGACACATCATAGTCATGTTATCAGAGACATTACAGGACACAAAGATGAGCAGCATTCCCTGTAGACATCTGTCCACCCAAGTTAAGACTGAAGAGGAAAAACAGTTGTACTGGATGGTTTAGAAGTGACACCATACTGAGATAAATGTTTACAGTAAAAGAAAAGCAATTTGATCTCTGAATCAATACAGGAGCATTTGGCACATCCCAGACATGCTTCACCAGGGTAAATCCTGAGCTTTGTATTGAAATCAAACCTATTTCAAGAGTGAACCCCTTCATGCCTGTGCAGTTAATAATTGTCTTGCTTTAACATTGAAGCACTTCTGTGTTAAAAGCCCTTCCGTGTTTTCTGAATAAATTCAAGTAATCTGTATTTACACATCTGTCCCCAGTCCAACAGCATTGCAATTCTTAAAATATGCAATTTAGTCAGTGTAAGTGAACAGTCACCCTACTGAGGGCTCTGTTTTTCAAGCTGTATTTCTGGAGCTTACTTGCAGGGCAGCCACTCTACCCTATATTCAAAGATGCCCTTTCTCCAAGTTCACTTGATGTAAATGGGAAATACCAGAAGTCCACCACACTCTTCTCAAATACTTCAGTCATAGCAGAAATGTTTCCTGCCAGTGGGTTAAAATATTGCTTACCTCTGATGGCCTGTTTGGGACAGAAAATTCTTAACTTTTGATGCAACCTAAGAATCCAAACTTTGCTCTTTTTGTCTAAAACCTTATGAAGACAGCTGTCAAAAGAAATCACTGCAGCTCCCACCATTAACACTTTCTACAGTGACCAAGAAAAAATCTGCATATTTTTACAGTGAGACTTGCACATTTAAGGAAAACTCTTTAGGGAGTAAAGAGGGTATTTTCTCACAATTTAAAGCAATCAGAAAAGCAAAATATTGCAGAAAAATTAAAAAGAAAACTCTTAAAATGCCCATAATATACTATTTGAATGGGGACAAACAGGACATCTTTATTAGGATTTTGACTGAGCAGACACAAACACATTCTAGAACATCAAATTAAATGTGTTTGTGAGCATTAATTAAAAGTCTGAACAACATCACTTTGCATGAGTACGAACAGACCCACCAGAAAAAAAAAAGTACATAGCCATGTTGTTCCCAGCTAGTCTCAAAAATACTACCTGATAATCAAAGAACTCCTGGCTTACACAGAAACATTTCTATTCCAGAATATCAGGCTGCCCAGAGAGTGGTAAAATGTAGATGTTTTCTGAAGTGATAACCCCATTTACATAAGCAATTTAAATATAGCCACTGTATACAAGCATATATTATATTACTGTTTGGACTGTTAATACTTTTATTCTAACACCTATGAGAACTGTTGATCTGCCTGAGTGCAGTCACAGCATCAATTCACTTGGGAATTATTGCAGATTGTGATATAGGAAGATGACAAGGGATTTTTCAAAATTTTGGTTTGGTTTTGTTTTACCTTGTGTAACCTTGCTGTGCAGAGTTAGCTGACACAGCATGTCCCTATAATTAAAGCAACTGCATGAAAACTAAAAACTCCAACAAATACTGCACATAAATACATCACAAGTTTGAAGCCAGAAAGAACTACTAAATGATTTCCTGTTAGCTCATGTCATTATATTTCATTAAGTCCTAATGGGTCAAACCCAGCAACTTATTAAAACAAGCTACCTTCTCCAGAGGTAAAATAATTTTTGATTTGAAGATAGAGATGGAGAACTTGTTACCTCCACACCTAGTTTGTTACAATAAGGGGAAAAAGCATAATCTACCTATTAAACATGTATGCCTTTTTAAATTAACTTCAGGTTCAGGCTACTTGTTGCTCAGCATTGCCCTGCTAGGATAGAGGCGCCTTTAGTAGGGTTTTTTTTTTTTTATCTTCAAGAGACACATATTCATCAGTCTTCTTTATGCAAGACAAAATGAGCTCTTGCACAACCTTTTTTCTTCCTCTGAATCATCTGTGGTTCTATGCCTTAACCAATATTTCAACATTCCTTCTGAAAAGTAGGCACTCCTTCCTTACTTAAATGAAGCTACACAACAAGGTTTCCCCTGCTCCTCTAGTTATGCAAGAGATATTTTAGTATCTTGGCTCACAATAAGAACATTGTCCAGTTCTAACCTTTAATCCTGTACTATAGTCTCTCTAACCTTAGAAGCAGATATTTTACAAATCTTTCAGATTCTGTGCTCCTACACTCATAACCTGGCATTAGCTGTATTGAAATGATACAAAGTCATACATGATCAGTCACACATTACTGAATTCAGTTAGTAAAAAAGCTAATCAATCTTTGGAGTAAATGCTACTTTTTTGATTTCTACCCCAAAATTTTAGGAAAAAATTGAGTAATTAAGGTAGTGGAGCTTCTCCCAGGAAACTTTTTAAAAAACACTAATATTGCTTTGTTGACATTCTAAAGGGCAGTTGTCAGTGGTAGGAAGCACTTGGCTCTTGAAAAGCAGCTCTTGGCATGAAGGTCCCCATTTGTTTTGGCAACATGTCACATGATCACGTGATGTCACACAGAAAGAGCATGTACAATACTTTGCACTTCCTGCACTTGGAAAAATATTCAAGCTTCCAAATAAAATGGATTTACAGAGTAACAACACTGTAATTTCCCTCCCACCCCCCCACAGGAAGTGATCATAGCCTAGTGACATACTAAGACTCATGTCCAAATTGCACTTTGATTTTGATACACTAGCAGATATATTAAGAATGTTGTAATTTTATTCTGTTCGGTCTTTCTGAAGTCTAAAGAATAGTGGTAAGGAAGACAGGAAACTAAACATTTACATCCTTCTTCCCCCAGTACTTCCTCCCAGTCTTACAAACTGAATGTCAAAGCTTGAAGTCCTGACCCAGATATACTTCATGGCTTTCAAGGAAGGAAAATGTCATTTCACAAGCAATTCTTTTGCTTGGAACAGTTGAAAATAAACAGGATCCTATAGGTACAAGAGACTTTTTTGCTAGACTCCCATCAGCTGAATTTAAGTAGATGGATCTTGCTGAATGAGTGGTTAAGGCTTCATTATGTAGCAATTTTCAGAAGCAGCCTCTTAGGCCCTGTGATAGGATTGATATCTTCTCCTCAAGCTAGTAGTATGTTATTTCACATGCAAACTCACTTTAATTAGCTTGATTTCTCTAAGAAAGTACCAGCCAGCTAGGAAAGAGTGAGAGTAAATGATGGATAGCATTAAATACCCTTCTTTAACTGTCCACATCTCATTGGCACCCAAGTTATTAATGAACCAGTTTCTGAATAGTTCAGCATTTTCAGCTCAACTGATCAGTGCAACATCCTTTAAAAGAGCCCCTTGCAAGCTGCAGTGTAGTAGAGCACCCAGGGACAGACTGTCACCCACTCACACTGAACTCTGATCATTTGCCCTTAAGAACACACACAGAATAAAATTCACAGTACAGGACCATAAGGGACAGAAAGCTCGTCATGACTGAAGGGGGTATGGATGTCTTAAGGGCATTCCCCCTCCTGCATTGCTTTAGCTGATGCTGTAAAAACAACTCTTCCTTCTCCAAACCTTCACAGCACATAAACAGCCACCTTTTCCATATCTGCAGGGCCACTTCCAAATCCAAAAGAAATTGCCTGCTTCCACACACTAAGTTCTTCTCAAAGAGGAAAGAAGTGTTAGTAGCCTATATAGTGTACCTTTCTTTACCTTGTTTCTGAAATATAAAGTAAGAAACAGAGGCATTGAAATCCCTTCTCCACTACAGATCTGCTCTCAGGCTGCAAGGTGGACAAGACTTGCTGACACTACAATAAAAGCATGAATACCTGCAATTATAAACTCAGCTGAAGCCATGTTGTAACCCTTGTCATGATTTCATCTGTTTTCTAGAATTGTGCTGTCTGGTATGAAGATAATTATCATATGGCTGGAGAATCATTATATAGCTACAGTTACAGCTCTTATGTAGCAACTGGGCACCTACTCTTCCAACCCAGCTTGTTACAGCTCAGTAGCAACAACTGCTAAAAAACTGCAACTGCAAAAGCTGATCATGATTTCTCTGCACATAACCATGATTTGTTTAGAGCTACAAAGACAGATAATATGGTGGCTAAGAAAGATACTAGATCCCCTTTATTATGGACTTCCTCTGTGTGTTAAAACAACTGTGAAGAATGGGAAGAGGAATTTCAGTTGTGTAGTACCTCCCTTCCCACCAAGCATCCCGAACTCGTGTAAATGTTTCTGCAAGGATGAGCAGAGTTCTATAATGGGTTATCTTTTCCCACCATATTAAATCAGTTAGGTTTGTTCCAATTAGGACAAACCAAGTAAACAGGAGCCATTTTAAAATAGTTATCCTGTCCAGGAGTCCAATGTAAGACACTCTAGTGTAGACTTTCTATATGAGAATTTCCAGTTATATCCTGAGGTGCTAAGCACCAAAACAGTAATCATATAAACTATTTTAAAAGCTGCTTCTCACATAGGAAAATATCAGCCAAAATTCAGATCTTCAACTAGATCCTTCTATGATTAATAATTTCATTATGACCATGTATGTGATTTATAATGTGCACCAAATAAATAAAGGCAAAGGACAGTGTACACTGATCCCTACCACAAATATGAAGGTATAGCCATACACACACTGCTGATGTATCAGTCATCATGTACTTTTAAAGTCAGTTTTATCAGGTGCCATCTCTCAGCTCAAACAGCAATATAATCTGGTACACTAGGAATGGCTCATGTAGACTTATGACATTAACTGCAGATTTCCTCAACCTTCTGTCAATGGATGCCAGGAAACAAACAAGCAGGAGCTGTTCTTGCATATGACTATTCAAGTCTACAATGTCCTAGTCCTAAAATTAGGATGCCAGCTAATAATTCAGCTTCAGCAGTGCCGTAGTTCATCCTCTAAGCCATAGATTTTTGCTTTTAAGTCTTTTAGTTCTCCCTGAATTTTACGTGTTAGTTTGTTTCCTTGGCGGACTTCACGTAGAATTGCAAGATCCTGGTCTGGTCCCAAATGCAAAGCCACCTAAAAACAAAAAGAAAAGCAGATGAAGAAAAACAGAGCTGTACAGTATACAATTTAGGGTGTATTCTGAAAAGTATACGAGGGAAAGAACTCTAAAGGAGACCCTTCATAGCCAGCAAAGAGGATGCTAAGTTAATAGCACTAGGATAATGCACAAATAGAAAGGTGCTCCAGAATCAAAAATAAAGAACAAAGCTTTCATAACATTATGCTGTTGTATTATAGCATTGGCAAGGAAGAAGCCTTAATAGAATATAACCATGTTGACTCATAGCCTGTTGAGTCCTTTCTAGTTCCTGTATTATTTAGAGACACACAAAAAGGAGCAAGTTAAAGTATTTGTCTAGTAACTTGTATCTAGTTCTAAGTACCTCAGGAGATGACATTTTATCTTTTGCTATTAAAACTGGAGGTGTTCTAACTGCTGTGGCTGACCTGCTGCACTCTGAACCACACAGGATTCAAGAGCAGTTCAAGTCTAATGCCTTGACTCAGGCAGTGCCATAGGGCCTGTACTGAGTCCAACAAAGGCTGCTGGATAATCAGAATTCCTGATGGCAAGCTGGCCAGGGCTGACATTTCCTGTCACCCTGTAAATGGAGAGCATACCAGCCCAGCCACTTTCAAGGGCATAGCATTGGAAGCTGCTCTAAAATCTCTCTATTCTCTTGACCCATTATGGTTTCTTATTGTGCCATCATGTAATTATCGGTCCAAGATTTTAATAAGCAAAATCAGGAAATTTGGTCATCTCTAGTCATTTTGACCTCAAGTGATGAGAAAGATTGAATGATCACTCTGGAGACTTCTTGCAAGTATTTTGTTCCCCTGCCCTCTTGTGGTTAAGTGTTAAGAAATTGAGAATATAATGAAGAGCATACCCACAAATATAAAACATACAAGTCTGCAGTAAAGGCATCATACACACTTTTTCCCCCTTTTCATATATTGCTGTTAGTACTTAAAGAACAAAGCTGAAAAACCCACAGGCAAAAAAAAAAACTGAAGCCTTTAATCTAAATAAATGCATTAGTCTGTGTAAACTGAACTGTGCACCAAAAGTGCAGGAAAAGAATGAATCAGTAGCACTGCCAAATTCCTGCAGGAGAGTCTAAACTATGCCAAAATCATGCTCTCAAGCATATTATAGATACATGTCTCATCCTAAACTCTAAGCAACATCAATGCTGTGCCTTCCCCTCTAAGTTGTTCTGATGTTAATCTACACATCTGGAAGCTACTACAGAGAATACAGCTTCAACTTCCAGCCACTGCTTCTGCAGTGATTTTGCAAAGTCACAAGTGACATACTAAAGAAATAAAAAGAACTCACAATATGATCTACCTCTTACTGGAACAGAATCAAACACTGTGGCTCTCACAAAGAAAATCAACAACCATTTTCTTTGCAGGATAAATTTCTGTATCAAACTACTGCCTTGCCATTTTGAGACAGCTAACTAAGCTACAGGTATCACATAAGAACTTTTGAGAGTGGAAACAAAAATACACAGCTAATGTATAGGCAGGACAGTCCTGGTAAGCTTAATGCCTAATTGATTAAACAAAGACAAATCTTTTCTGTAAAATACAGAGGAGGCAAGTTTTGTCAGATGCTGATATTTAAAGGACTACTTAGAAAAGGAATAATTTCCTTAACCCTAGGGGAATACTATGTTAAATACTGAGAATTCACCTATATAGTAAAAGTCCACAAGTCTGCCTCAGAAAAGCTTAGCTGTTACCTTATAAATATGCTTCTCTACACCTTTCATTTTCTGCTGAAGCTGTTTAATGTCATTCTTGAAGCCCTCTACTTCCAAACTACGACGTTTTTCCAAGGCTTCACATCGCTGGGTCATCAGTTTCAGGCGCTTCTCCAGCTTTCCTGAGCGTTCCTACAGAGAGGAAGTTTCAATAGGCTATACAGAATAAATGCTGGAAGATCATCACACAGCCAGCAGATGATTACACACTAATTACCTTAAAGAGTTCTTTGCCAGCATCTCGCTCCTCACGGATCCTAGCCACCTCCCCTTCCAGGGACACACACTGCTCTCTGTACATGTGTGACAGGTGTTTTTCCTGTATTAGCTTGTCTTGCAGTAACTAGGACATAGGAGGAACAGAGAGAATTAACTCAAGACTGATTACAAAACTTCCCCTGCTCTTCCTTATTCCAGCCTCCCAACTTCTCATGGAAAATGTAGAGGAAGAAAAATTCAGACTGCTAGTGAAGAGCTGGAAGACATCAATTGAGGGAACTCCTTCTCCCCTGACAGCAGCAAAGAAGATCCAGACACAGCAATCTAGTACCATTAGCTCAGAGCACTTACATGAACAGAGAGCCATGTGCAATCAGCAGATTAGAAACTCTTGGCCCCACTTATCACATGGCTTACAGAATTAGGGATATTTTCTGGGCATAAAAGAAATTGACAGTAACATGCTACCATAAATCCTAACTATACCTTCTATCTGAAATTTGGAAGTGATGCTGATTTTGATGCAGGAGAGGTTTTTTCATTTAGATTAGTGCCAACAACAATGTAGCTTAAGACAATCCAGTACAACTTTGAAACTGCTGCTAGTGACTGTCTATTGCCAAGTCACTTGCAATTTTCTAGTCAAAAACTGCTAAAAGAGCCTCTACCAAAGACCAAAAAATATTACCTTTATTTCTCTGCTGTAGACTTTTGAATCTCCATAATCATCTTGAAGCATCTTCTTCAGCTCTCTCTGCTTCTTTTTTCCTGACTCTGTGCTGAAAACAAGATGATCCAGGTCCTTGCCCAGTTTCCTCAACAGACTGTCCTTCTCTGTCATCCATGCTTTCTCATTGGCTCTGGCACTAAACCTGAGCTGGAGAAAGTCCCGGGTACTCTCATATAAGAGGTTTTGGGTCTTATGGAGCCTGCAAAAAGAGATCCCAGTGGAGTTAATTTCATCAGTCCTCACTGCAAGTTGGAAAAAGCACAGAAGACAGGTGGTCTAAATGTGAGTTTAGCTCATCTCATCTAATGAAAGAAGTGCTCTTCAATATAAGAGAGGATTTTTAATAAGCAGATTATTCCACTCATCTTCCACACACACTACCAGATGGCTGCATAATTTGCTTTTCTGCCTGCTGCAGGAAGCAACACACTGAAAGTTAGAACGTTTATGTTGCTCCCCCTCTTCTCATCTCATGACTACATCCCAGTCATGCTCTCACACTCACTTCTCTGTTACAGTTTTGATCTTGTCCTGGTCCCTCCGATGCCGGACCTCAGCTTCCTCCATCTGAATGCGTCTGTCCTCCAGTAGTGCCTCAACCTGTTCCTTGGCCAATCGTGTCTGCTCTTCTATCTGAGCTTGCAGGGCCTTCACCTGCAGAAGCAAACAAAGACATTGCAGGACAAGGCCTCACACCAGCTCTGCTCCTGTCTTTGCAAGTCTCTCCAAGATCTAGATCAAAAACTATACCTGATGACACCTTTGGCAGTTCTGATTTCTCAATCTTTTGTTTTTGTTTCAATGCTAAATATTTCAGGCAACTAAAACTTTTTTTTAAAAAATCATGCTGTAGGCAAGAGAGGCATACCATAAAGAGTAACATTAGATTAAGATTTTTATATTGTTAAGATATAAAATGCACACGTCTAACAAATCCTGTGGAACATGCACAGACACTTCTGTACCTTTGGTTGAACAAATAATAATAAAAACAACCACCATCAATATCTGCTGTACAGGTTTGTCCATTATTTGCTTTTTGTTATTCATCCTTCCTCATATTTTACATACAGCTTCTAGCATCTTCCCCAGTTTGTGATTCTGAACGTTTTATCTTTTATTCTGTCATGCTATCCTGTACCTAAACTTCTATGGAATTCTAGAAAAGGGAACATTTCATTGTATCAGTGCACCTTATGGGGGATGCCTAATACTGTCTCAAACACATTGCTTTTGTCAAGCTTCCACAACACACCCAACCTTGCACATCTTCAGTGGGTTTCATGTAAATTCATATCTGCTATCAAATGATGGGAGATAACATCAATTACACATTCTGTACTTAAGGACAACATATTTCAGTTGACATTACTGGAACATCAGCTTTCATAAAACTTCCAGAATCAGTTCTTAAATTTACATTCACAGGAAAGAAATAGCTAAGTAAACGGACAAAGTGTGAATCCTTAGTACAATGCAGGGATTTATACAACTGGTACATCTACATCTTATCTAGCATAATTTTTTATCATCATTTTCTGCAAGCCAGCAATTATGTCTATCAGTTAGCAAATGTTTTTACCTGTATTAGAAGTGTTTCATCATCTTTTTGATATCTCTCAGAACTTTCTGGATTATCTTCATTTGCTGTTGGTTTTAGAGTGCTCTTCTCCGTACCTACTGAAGAAATTTAACAGAAGTAGGAAAGAGTTTTCCAGTATACTTGCAGTACCTTTCCAAGCATGACATATTTGTGTTCTGGTGGGCCTACAGGAACAGCAAAAAGGTTGCCACTGCTACAGTCACAAGGACTTGCTAGGAGGGTTAGCTGAAAGAAAAGAATTCTAGAACTTTGGGTGATCACATACCTTTATCCCCTCTATCATATTGCAGTATTTAGGCAACCTCCTAATTTTGTCAGTATATGTAGAAAGAAAACTTGACATGTTTTCTTAAAATAAATGATGAATAGGCAAATGCCACAAACATCAAGGCTTGAATGAGTTTTGAGCTTGTTGGCTAATTTGATAAGCATTATTTCAAAAGAGAAAATTAGCATGTAGGTATATGAACACACTACTGTTTGCCCTAAAGGCAAGCAGGACTTGACAGCTTGGAGTGGCTGTGGCAAAGGTGCCTGGCCAGTTGGTACCTGCACAGTTCCAGAACAGCCTCCTCCTCAGCTGAGCACATCAGGGACACAAGAGCCAGCTAAGGCTATTCTAAAGGATGTTGAAAGGAAGCCAAAAGCACTGCATGGACACATTTAGGGAACTTAATGGAGATTTACCAAAGCATTCATAGACAGGAATTATTTTGGCATACAGGAGACAGACACACAAAAAAGCAAGGGCTGAGCTGCTGTTACTCAGCTTGGTGTAGTACCTGTGCTAGAAATATCATCTTGTTCCTGGGTCTCTGCTGGCCTTGGCAGAACAGTAACCTACAGAAACAAGACATCTGCACTGAGCATCTACTTCCCCAAAGGTGCAGTGGTCAAGAACAAACCTTAAAAGGTTAAAAAGAGATATCCAAAAGAGCAGCATTACCTTACTTCTACCACAAGACAAGGAAAACATTCACAAGTGTAATGCCATGGCTGAGTTTTGCCATTACTGCCTCTATATTTTTCACCAGTAAAATGGAAAGTAATTACGCCTTTGATGGCTTAATTAGGATGAAAATCAGCACCCTCAGTAGGAAAATAAGCATTTGGAGACAGAGAGAAGAGGAAGGTGGAGATGTTATTTCCTTCTTTTATACTCCTCCTTGTCTCAGCAAGACAGAGAAACATGAAGATTCATTTATCAGCACATTCATTCAAGATACCGAACAAGCCTGAGATAAAAGCTAAGTGATAAAAACACTGAAACTCAACTGTTGAACTGAAACCCACCTAAAAAAAAAAAAGCCATGAAAGAGCAGGTTATAACCTCAACACTTATCTTAAGGTTGATATTTCATAATAGGCCTAATTTTAGAGCTACCATAAACCAGGAATTTTAAAGCTTCTGCAAGATTTTTGAAGAGCTTGAGCAGCGCAGAGCAACCATGAACAATGCAGCATATTTCAGCCTTTTTGTGCACCTTATTCCGAAACAAATCCTATACTCCCTTCGTAGTCTCTGTATATCCAAATCACTCATGACTTTCTTGAGTAAGTTCAACTACATTGCACATCATATGCACTGCCATTTAAACAACCCAACATCACTTCTGAAATATGCAACACAATGCTGTCTAGAGGGGATGGATCTTCAGCAGTCTTCTGCCCAGGAAACTGCTGCAGCAACCTTGACACATTCTTCTTTACTGAAGTTCTAAGAGACAGGAATTCTAAGATAGCTGAGCTTCAAACACTGTGCCCGGTCATTTTCTGCACTTTTTTTTTTCCCTTTTAGGGGTGTTTTTGCCATCTTCTTGACAACCAGTTGCCAGATGACTTAAGACTCCTATCAGATATTTTAGAGGCGTGTTTTGAAGGTAGAAGGAGGCTGATGCTAAGAGGACCTACTTTCAGTGTGCTTGCTCTTACCTTTCAGCATTTCTACTAAAACCCAATGTTGCTACAGATCCCTCCTCCTTTTGGGCTCTATTAGCAACCTTTGACTTGTGGGGCAGATCTGGTCTGTGGTCAGATTCTGGGATACAGATACGCAAGTTACAATCCAAAGAAGAGATCTACAGAAAAATGGAACCTGCCTTATGTGGAGGCTGCTTATGAAAATATGTAACTTCTCCTTCATCTCTTCCCAGTACAGCCAGGAGGTGTTGGATTTTTTTTCTGTCCTCCATTTCCCTGGAATACAAAGGAAGTAGTCAGCATATTGTTTTAAGTACATCACGACATTGTGACACATTATCCTATTTACTTCACCTCTTGATACTTCCAAGTTTTCCAACCTGTTGCAGTCCCTGAGAATATTGCTTTAAAAACCAGCTCCCAAAGACATTCTTGATGTTGCCAATACAAGAACACCACCAATTTTGCTGAGATTAGAGAGCATTTCTCTTGTCAAGTACGACAATACTATGTAGGCTGATACAATACCACATCGTGGAAAGAATTTGCATTAAGTTACCTCTTTTAGATTGTAAGTGTCCATTGTTTTTAAAGCAAGCTACACTAAGGGCTGTAACAGACTTTTTATCACATTCCTGAGAAGTACCAAAGCACACCAACACATGTTTTGACTTAAGTTCTTAAATCTTTAATGGAAAAATTTATGCTGGAGTAGGGAAAGAGAATGAGGAGGAAGAAATAGCAGAGACAATATGTAATGAATTGGCCACAACCCCTTTTCCCTGCCCCCCCGTGCTCCTCAGGAGAAGGAAGAAAATTAATGAGTGAAGTTGAGCTGTGAGAAGAGAGGTGTGGGGGAAAGGTATTTTAAGATCCGGGTTTATTTCTCATTATCCTACTCTGATTTCATCGAATGATTTGGGTTGGAAGGTTAAGAGATCATCTGGTTTTGAGCCCCTTGCCACAAGCAGGGAACCTTACACTAGGCCAAGCTTCTCAGAGACCCACCCAACCCAGGCTTGGACACTTCCAGGGATGGGGCATCCACAGCTTCTCTCGGCAACCTGATCCAGTACCTTACCATCCTCATAGAGAAGAATTTCCTGCCAACAACTAATCTAAACCCACCCTCTTCCAGTTAAAGCCACCCCCCTCATCCTGTACATGCTCCTGTAACAGTCCCTCTCCAGCTCTCTTGTTGGCCCTCTAAGTGCTAGAAGGCTGCTAGAAGGGCTCCCTGGAACGTTCTCTTCTCAAGGTTGAACAGCCTCTACTTTCTCAGCCTTTGTAAGACAGAGGCTCCAGCCTTCTGGTCATTTAATTGTTAGTAATTTCCCTCAGTCAAGTCTGTTTTGCCTGTGATGGTAACTGGTGAATGATCTCTCTGTTCTTATCTTGACCCCTAAGTCTTTTCTTGTATTTGCTCTCCCCTGTCCAGCAGAGGAAGCGAGTGATGAAGAGTCTTGGGTGGGCATCTGGCATCCAGCCAAGGTCAACCCACCAGAGATAGTTTTATTCAAAACTTCACATTCAAACTGATAACACACAATTCAAATCTGAACCAGTGTCAATCTTTTGCTCTTCCTTCTACCACCACAGTAGGAGGAATAATAAGTGAAAACATATTTAGCAGCCCAACAGATTGCACTGCACCTCCACTGGTATGGTTCCATAGGAAGTATGGAATAGTTGGTGCTCTGAGGACTCCAGGTCTGGCTGAGAACACAGTGCACCACAAATTGCTGCTGGCAGTGCCTCAGCAAGACAGCTCACCTGAGTTTCAGCCGGTCATTCTCTGAGTAGAGGCGAAGCACTTGCTCCTTCTCCTGGAAGAGATACACCTGCATATCACTCAAAGCCTTCTGCAGCTCTGCAATCTCCTCTTCCAAGTAGTGGATTTCCCACTGCAACCGGTGCTGAGTGGAGAGAATGAGGTACTTGAAGTGAAACAGAGCACTGGACAACACTTACAAACTGCTTGTGCTCTCAGTCTGGGACTGGTATAGAACAGCCAGCTCAAGAATTATTTCATTCTCCTATAATATTTGACCAGATGAGGGCAGTATTGGAAAAATTATTTTAAAACGTTTCAGCTGGGAGTTCAGAGCCCTGAAAATCACTGTCACTACACAAAGGTGAAATAAGACCTGAGCTTGGGTCTCCAGTTTCCAGTGGTTGCACTTCCATGCTGATGGTGAGAGAAGGTATGGGGAGTCTGACATCAACAAAAACCTAGCAAAACCTCTGTAACAGCATTGACTTTTGAAATAAATCACTGAAGAACAAACATTGAAATATCTGTATGATTTAGCAGTGAGAAATCCAGCTAGCTACTATGTTTCATTTTTTTCACCTGGTGTAGGAAGCTACCAACCATTACTGTATAAAAAAAAGCATTATTTTGCAACCTGCTCCTCTTTTTCCCACACAACAATAAGATGCACAGTACATACTTCCCCAAGGACTTTCAGGCTGCTTTAAGCACCGCCAGTACTTGAGGAGGCACCTCAATCACCTCAGAAGTGATTGTTTTATTTCCAAAGAACCATCCAAAATTACAAAGATGACTGCTAGGCAGATACATGCCATAGACCATACCAGAGCACTGTAACTTTGCAGATATTCTGTAAGACTTCTTCCTCTTCAAAGGCACATTTTTAGATTTCTGCTTAACAGCTTATGGCCAAGCTTATGAATTCCACTGCAGTAAATACAAATTATATCCAGAAGCCAAAGCCCATGAAATTTGGACAAAAGAGGACTCCTTCACAAGAGGCAAGGGAAAGAAGCTGGACAACATAGGAAATGAGCATCTAAACTCAGGCCATAATATAAAAAAAGAAGGAAAATTCCCACTGTAAAGACATAACCAAGCTGTAATGACTTTAGAAGAACATCCTACAGGCATGTTTCTGCTTGATTTGAAAGAGGACAGACACTTAGATTTTAAAATCACCCCCCAAAATCTATTTATTTCTTCCTAGCTCTACCACATTACTGGTAAATCCCAAGACTTTTGCGCTGAGTTTTCAACTGAATAAAAATACTAAGCTTGTGAATGCAGTGCATCATTGTTCAAAAACTCATTTCCTAACCTGCTCATCATAGGCTTGCTTGTATTTCTCCAGCCTTTTCACCAACTCCTCGTGTTCCTCATCGAAGTCAGCAATCTTCTTGCGGTAATAGTCCAGGAGCTCATGGCAGGGGCTAAGATGAGTCAAGCGCTCACTGACTGATGGGAGAGGACTGAAGTCGTCCTGACTCGGGAACCGGGACTCAGCAGATCTGGATGAGGCACGGGGGGTTGACAGCCTGGACAGAAACAGTCTCTGATGACATGTAAGCTTCAGACAGGAAAATTAAAACACTATTTAAAGTAGATGAAAATATTTTAAATTTTTACACGGATTAGGTTAAAACACAGATTAGCTTGACTGTTCTCTGGATATTAACAGGAGATCACAGCATTTAGGACTTTGATAAAGAACTTTGATAAAGAGCAGCCTGCAGGTGTATTGTACTGTGGAGGAGGGCCCAACCAAGAGAAAAGATAAAAGATGTTATGGAAGCAAAGCCTCATACATTATTTGGGGAGGAGGACTAGGAAAGGAGGAGAAAAAGAATAGAAGGACAGAATGCAGGGGATAAAAAGTCCATTGCTGTTCACTCAGAAGCAGCTGCTGCTGTAAAATAAGCAGCAAAACATAATCTGTGATAGTCACTATCTACCTGATACCTAGAGAGAAAAACACTTTCTAAAGACACACCATCAAATAAAGATGATAATTCAGGCTAGCTGATGCACCAGCCATTAACACTTCTAAGAATCGATGTGCTTTCCTTTCTGGTGTACTTAATGTTCTTATCCACATGGTTTGTCCACCCTCACCACTGAAATAGAAGCTGCCAAGTTCTTGAATCTTATGTTGAAGTGCTACATGGAAAGCAAGTCAATCTTATAGAAATCAAATCAAGGATATGTATAATCACATACTGCATTCTTCCTCAAAACAGTGTTTAGTGCATTCAAACATTTAACCTGCTCAAACAAGCACCAAATTCGCAAATAGAGCTGCAGAGTTTAAAAAAGCAAAAAAAACTTAGAAAGTGTTATTTTTCATTATTTATATTGATACGACAAACTTCTCTTTGTAAATGATACTATGAATAATAGAAGCTAAGAAGCCTCTTGATTAAAGAACTGCTTAGTGAAAACACAGTCTTGGAGAATCAGGAATTTTGATGAGAAAGTGATTTGGTAGGTGACACTGAAGAAATGGCAACCTTTATGGAGCCACTCAGCAAAGCTGCTTGGCTCAGAACCCAAGTGCACATCCATGAAAACTCTGGGCACTGTAGGAAAGTGTTAAATACACAAAAGTGTAAATATTGCGTGCAGGAACTTGCTGCAGGACCAGAAATGCCTTCAACATTACACTTCGAGAAATAATACCAGAAGGAAAGAGGTAACCCAGGCACAAGGTGAGGGCTTTCCTGCTGAACTGAAGAGCAGCAGAAACGGAAAGATAGAAGAACAAGGACACACAGCAGGCACAGGAGCAGCCCAAAAGGTGTCTTACAGCAAACCAGTCTACCAGGCAGTAAGGAAATGGCTCCGGGAGCCGCGGTGTCCCAGCAGGAGCAGCCCCCGCACTCAATACCTTGTGGAACGCGGGATCCCCGCAGCGCGGCCCGCTGAGCTCATCGCGCCCCTACGGAGCGCCGGGCTCTCTGTGGGCGGGGAAGAGCGGCTTTGGGCCCCCCAGCAGGCAGGCGGAGGAGGGTGGCCGGCGGGAGCCCTGCTGTAAATACTCCGGGATAGAGGTCCCGGGAGGGGGATCCCGCCGCCGCCGCCTCCTCCTCCTCACAGCCCCAACGGCCACACAACCGCCACACCGGGCCCGCCGCGGCTTAAACGGCGCCACGCCCCGCCCCCGCCGACTCCTCCAATCACAGACAAGCTTTCATGCGGAACCGACCTCCTGAGCCAATCAGCGCTCGCAGCACGGGCGGCAGCAGCTCCGCGCTGGTACCTCTGGGAGTTGTAGTCCCGGGACGGCCGGAGGGCTCGGAGCGCGTGCGCGGCTGCGGGCGGGGCCCAGGGAGGAGCGTGAGGCCTGCGCTTAGTGACCCGGATTGCGTGAGGGCGGCGATTCGATGGGCAAAGTAAAGAAACCTTTATCCGTACCAGCGAAAACACGCTGTGCTAAGCGCCGCTTCTCCTTTGAAAATGGCCTGGCATTCGGAGGCAGCCATAAGTTACTGGCTCAAGTTCTAGCTGAACTAAATGTGTTCTTTAGTTTCTTTAGGTCATCCCGATGCCTTTTAGCTTCCTCATCCTTCTCATGTATTCTCAGCTGTACCTAGTGGTAGTGTTGCCATTTATGCGCCAAATGATTTCTTAACTTATTAAGTGTTCTAGAGAAAAAACAATTTGCTCGGTAATAAGCCATAGTTCTTTTTTTCCTTAACACTGTTTAAAGACATGGACTTTCTTTATGACAAGGGAAAAAAAAAGGCTTACTTACTAAACCATGAAGTTCTTCCTCATCACAATTTGCAGTTTCCTTGTGAGGGGAACAGGAGGGGCAGGCATTTTTCTCCAAAATGAGAAAAATGCCCCCTCGGGTTATCTGGGATATTTAGGTTTTTGCTGTTAAGTGAATCTACAACATTCCCAGCATTGCCTTCCAGAGACCTCCACTAGCCTAAACATATTAACATAAAACCAAAATAACCTTGAGGAGTCTACAGGGAAACCAGCAAAAGACTGGATCTCAAAACAAAGCTTTTGAGCACGGATATTTTTCCTTCTGTGATTCCTGGGTAAATTATTGCTCATCTTAGAAATTGGGTAAGTGGTGATTCTCTCATTTGGAATACAAGACACATGTACTTTCTCAAAAGAATCTGGTACAGCTCATCGGAAGAGAGACACAACCAAATAATAAAAGAAAAAAGTGGAAGAAGCTCATAGAAAGATATAATTTCTAGATACTAGTAAGGAGACATCTACATCTCACGTGCTTGTATAATCTTACATAAAATTATCAAGTATCCATGTCAGAAATCCTCTACAAAATATAAGAATATTTAGCAACAACACAATAACCTCAATTTATTCGATGTTTTATAAGATCAGCTTGGTCTTACTTGCAACTTCTGTCAAAATCAGCTTTTTGCATTGGAGGTGTGTTTCCCACGTGTAAAATGTGGGTGACAGCTCTTTAATCTGGCAGGGAAGTGAGGCAGATAAATGTTTTGATCTGTGCGCAGCAGGTCTTGTAAAGCCTTCTGGTAACGGGAGGAGGAAATTAACTTTTTCTGAGGCTGAAATAGAACGCCAGCATGGAGGTGTGAATAATCAGTGAGAATGAAGTGAAATGTGTTTGGTAAACACTGAAGGCACAGTTCTGGTTAAAACCAAAAATACATGCAATTTACTTTGGAAGACTGGATAAAAAGACACAGATCTTTCTGTGACTAGCGACAGAGCCCGGGGGAATGGCCTGAAGCTGTGCCAGGGCAGGTTTAGGTTGGATATCAGGAAAAGGTTTTTCCTCCAGAGGGTGTTTGGGCACTGGAACAGCTCCCCAGGGCAGCGGTCACAGCACAGCCTGCCAGAGCTCAAGGAGCGTTTGGACAACGCTGTCGGGCACACGGTGTGATTGTTGGGCTGTCCTGTGCAGGGCCAGGAGCTGCACTCGGTGATTCCTGCGGGTCTTTTCCCCATCCCGACATTTTCATTCGTTACCGGCGGCCCCTGAGGGCAGGGACGGCCGGGGCGGGGCCTGCGGAGGGGGCGTGGCACAGGAGGGGGCGTGGCCTCTACCGGCGCTCCTGACGTCCGGCACAGACAATAGGCGACGCGGCCCCGCGGAACCGGAAGTGAAAGGCTTGGATTTCGTCGCACATTCCTCCGCGGCGGAAGTGGCGGCGGTTCCGCCCTCCCCCGTCCCCGGTCCTTCCTGCCCTGCGCAGTGCCCTGAGGGGCGGCGGACGGGGAGGATTTTCGCTGGAATCTGTTGCGGGAGCATCCACGGGAGCGGCGGACGCGGAAGCCACCTCAGCAGAAGAAGCGTGGCGGAGGGACTACTTTTAGGATCGGAAGGCAACGTGCGAAAACTTCCGGGGAGGGCTTAGAAAGACGCGTCACTTCCGGCAGGCCGGGACGCGAGGAGCGGGGCTCGGGCGGGGGGAGCGGCCCCGGCCGGGACAGCGACAGCAGCATTCGGCAGCAAGTCCCGCCGCCCTGCCCGGCAGCGCCGCCGGGGGATGCGCCTCGGCCCCCGGCCCAGCCCCTGAGTCCCCCGGCCGCCCCTCTCCGCCCTGCGCTCCCGCC